>SEYY01019094.1:82500-85000 GCA_009176605.1 Armadillidium nasatum | reverse complement strand
ATTTTTTATTTTATTTTTTTTTTAAATAAAATATGAAATAAAAAGATGAATATATTAATAAAGAGGGATTACATTATAAGCAGTTATGAAATATGTTTTAAGTTATATTAATAACAATGAAAAATATAGTTAAGAATATAACCCCTAAAAAATTCAGTTACTTTCTCCACAAAAGAATTTTATTTATTTAATATTTAAGGTCTTCTTTTTACTACAGGATCGTTAGACTAATAAAAAGCATTGTAAAATAAAATTGCATTTGGATAAGGAGGGTCACAAAGTTCCTTCACTTGTATATATATATATATATATATATATATATATATATATTATATATATATATATATATATATATATATATATATATATATATATATATATATATATATATATATATATATATATATATATATATATATATATATATATATGATAAACTAAGAATAATTATTTCTTTTTATCTACAGAACAAAGGTATTATAAAATACAAACAAAATTAAAAAAATAAATAAATAAAATATAAAAAAAAGTACCTGATTTTGAATTAGTAATTAAAAATATAATTAAAATATAAATTAAAGACATTTTAAAATTTTTGAAGTAAAAAAATTATGCAATTCCAAGAACTTGAGAAATTTTCAACTGTTCAAAGAAAATTATTTATAACTATGAAAATGTTTTTTTTTTTTTTTAAATATTTTTTGCTTTAAAATAAAAAAAAAAATGGGTAAAATATTAAAAAATTGAAAATTTCGTGAAAAAAAAAAGTAAATTCAAAATTTTTTGAACCATACCAAAGAGTTAATTGTAATGTAAAATGAAGTTATAAATAATGTTGTAATAAAGCTATAATACAAAAGAGTTATACTTAAATTATAAATTGCTTAATTTAAAATAAAAAATATTTCAAATTTGACTCTAAATTAAAAACCAATTAAAAATGTTAATAATAAATAATTAAAATTATCAAGGCTAGTAAATTTATTACGCACTTCATAAATGTATATATTTAATTTATTTAAAATTTAAAATTTAAAAAAAATTTATTAAACCTCAAATTCATATTTATCTGTTAAAAAAAAAATAAATAATCTAGGAAAATTTTATCAATAATTTTGTTAATTAAACTTACCAGAAATGTAAATTTGCAAAATTATTTAAAATTAATAAACTTTTATTAATTAAACCGGAAAATAATGTTTACCTGCAACAAAATTAAAAATATCTACTTAATTTAGGAAACATATATATATATATATATATATATATATATATATATATATATATATATATATATATATATATATATATATATATATATATATATATATATATATATATATATATATATATATATATATGTATTAGTAGTTAAAATATTAAACGGTAAATTTTGAAATTATTACCTTCAAAACTAAAGGAACTGACATATGTTATTAATAAAAAAAAACAATAAATTTACTTCTATATATATATATATATATATATATATATATATATATATATATATATATATATATATATATATATATATATATATATATATATATATATATATATATATATATATATATATATATATATATATATATATATATATATATATATATATATATATATATATATATATATATATATATATATATATATATATATATATATATATATATATATATATATATATATATATTGCATAGCTCGTGAAGGGGTAGAGTCTAGGATTTTTCGCCTCTTCAACACTTGGTACGACCCTCTTGAGTCTCCTTTTAGTCATTAATCTGTGCCGTCTACCGTGGCACAAACGGTAGAGGGATTGACTCACGTGCTTGAGGGCGCCGGTTCGATCACTCTTGGGGGTTCTAGGTATATTCTATCTAGAAAAGTTCTTCTCCTCGAATAGGGCAATGCCCGTAAGAGGTGGACTTTTTATTTATTTTATTTTTTTTAAAAAGAGGAAAAAAAAAGTTTCATCTTCTTACCGTTATTATGATAACTGTTCTGTTGATCTCTTTTAGTTGCAAACCTCTTCTTTTGATTCGTCTTTTCTCACAGTTCATATTATTTCTTTGTCCAGCTCTCTTGATCCCGCATTTAGCCGCTGTTCCCGTTCTTTAGCATGAAAGTGCGGATATGTCGCTCATAAGGAAGTTGATTGACACGTGTTTGAAAACCGAATTTCATTCTTACTTGCAGATCCTAGCGAGAAATTTCCTATTCTCAAAATGGGGAATGCTTGTGATATGCTAATTTTTATTGAAATGTTCTTCCTTCTATTTTCTCCCTTTTGAACATACTTTCAAACGTTTCGTTTTAGAACTCGTCTGCGTTTTAGTTTGACCTTTATAATGTTTTTCCATTTGTCGATTAGTTTTTTTTAATTGGAGAAGAAGGGAGGCATTCAAAAGAATATTAAAACTATAACAAGAATTGCATGAACATGTATATACGCTAGGGGTAAAATAGTAGAACCAGATAAGTGTCCAGGTCAAGAGCCAAGGTA
>SEYY01019094.1:62500-67500 GCA_009176605.1 Armadillidium nasatum | reverse complement strand
GAAAAGGCATTACTTTTCAGCCCTACCCTCGTTATATATACAAAATCAGATTATGCTAGGAGTCTGGTCGATGATGCCACCAATATTGTGCTTTTATTTCATTGCTTGAAGCAGTTCTAAGATCAGAATTGGAATCCACTGTGCTGAGAAATATGCTTTTCTGAAGAACTCTACGAGAAAGGGATTAAAGACTGTATGGAAGATACTTGCCCCACTGAAAGGGTGAAAACCCTGCGTTTGAATGTAAAATTTATTGTCTAACATGGAAAACATTGCACCCAGAAGCTTAATCTGTAAGAGAACTCCAGAAGAAAGAGTTTAGAGATATATATATATATATATATATATATATATATATATATATATATATATATATATATATATATATATATATATATATATATATATATATATATATATATATATATATATATATATATATATATATATATATATATATATATATATATATATATATATATATATAATAATAAAGCAATTTTTTTTTTAAGAATTCTGGAGATGAGTTCATATATATATATATATATATATATATATATATATATATATATATATATATTATATATATATATATATATATATATATATATATATATATATATATATATAATATGAACTCATGTTTTATTTAAATTTAAATGAATTTTAATAGATTTCATAATTTGAATATTATTTGGAAATTTCTTTAAATGGCAACTCGTATGGTTCTATGGTATTTTTTCGGTTAGGGGAATTTTAAAATAGAGACCGGGTTTAACCGCGATTAAATATACGTTTTAAGAATACCTTAAATAAATTTTGTACTGGTTTTGTTTGTGCCTTATTATTTGAGTGGTTTAATATAATAAAGTATCTTAATTAATATTTTTCTGATATATTAAAATAATTGTTGTTTGTTGCAGTGAGTTTGATTGCCTTGTAACTCTTTTGTATAAGATAATCATAGTGGAAGCTGAATCTTGATCTAGGTCAAATTAAAGTATAAAGTACGTTTCCAACACCTCACAACTTCCCATATATATATATATATATATATATATATATATATATATATATATATATATATATATATATATATATATATATATATATATATATATATATATATATATATATATATATATATATATATATATTGACTAACTGCGACTCTATTGTCAGTGGATTGGAATCCTGGCATGAGGAAAATATTCCTGTCTTATCATTGCTAATTTCGTCGCAACAGTTGCTGTGCCCATGTTGGCTCCTGTAACCCAGTTGCTAAAATCAATTGCTTATAAATCCATCCAAGTCTGCATTCCAAAAAGTTGTTCATAGTCATGATTTTATCATTTATAAATGCATGTGATTGTTTTGTACAACAGGTGTTCCTTTACATCTTCATGGTTTCATGGTTGCAGTTAAAACATTTTCATATATATATATATATATATATATATATATATATATATATATATATATATATATATATATATATATATATATATTATATATATATATATATATATATATATATTATGTGTGTGTGTGTGTGTGTACGTGTATGTGTGTGTGTGTTAAAGGTTATAGCTATTAGTTGTTATTAATTACGTTGAAATGACAGACATTTGAATGCCCTTAACCGCCTTTAGAGCCTCTTTGACTCTTTTTTTGCAAAGAGAGATAAATAATAATTTTCATTCATTATTTTCATTTTGAGTTTATTTGCTTTTTTATGTTATTGTTTTTACTTTTTTTATTTTTTTATCAGAATCAGCCAAATTATTTTTATTTTTTTTATATTCTATTTTTTTTGTCAGAATCAACCAAATTATTTTTATCATTGAAATTGGCCTACATTGCAATGTGTTCATTGTTCGTTGTCTGAGTTTTTCTCTGTTGTTCGACTAAAGTTATAAGCTTTGCTGTATAAAGCCTTCTTTTGTTGTTATGTGGAAAGTTTTTCTCGCATTTTCATTATCTATCGGAATTGGCACTACTAAAATGGAAGTCTTATCCCTTGTGTAGATTAAAATTAAATTAAAAAATAAACTATGTATATACATATATGTGTGTTAAAAATGAAGAGTTTGAAATATCTTCAAATTAGAAAGACATTTGAAGAGAGTGACCCTGGCAAGGAGAAAGCCTTGAGCTCTTTCGTTTGCTCATTTCAATTATAATCGTCAAAAAGGACTCACTGGTGTCCTATTTTAAGATGATGTTGAGGAAATCTTAACTTATTCAAAGATTAAAAAAAGTTAAGTCCTAATAATAATTCGTTCAAAACTTGATTGTGACTCATGCCTTTTTGCTTTGTGTTTTGAAGTACTTGAGGGCATTTTATGATTCCAAATATGTTTCTTCTTTGACCATTCAAAGGATAAAAGTTAAAAGATCTAATTTTATTTTCTTTTGTTTTTTCTTCGTGTTTATTTTTTTTTATTTTTTTATTTTTATTTTGTCAGTACTTTTTACTATTTTGCAATAGGATTTTTTTTATTATATATATATATATATATATATATATATATATATATATATATATATATATATATATATATATATATATATATATATATATATATATATATATATATATATATATATATATATATATATATATATATATATATATATTAATTTATTTATGCACCAAATTCAAGATCCCACAGAAAAGACTTGCGACTTAATGATTTGTAAATAGTCAATAGTCTCTATACTTTGAAATTATAATAGTCAATAGTTTCTATACTTTGAAATTATAATAGTCAATAGTCTCTATACTTTGAAATTATAATACTTTAAATAAAATTATGAATCTTTTTTTGATGGACTAAACCACTAAGTATAGATTAACCTTTACTGATATAAATTCATTCTAACAAGAGTGTTTGTCTTAGGATTTGTTAAGTGTTTATTTGCTTCATTAGAAAGATCATCTATTAAATTGTTTTTAAAATTGTTACGAAATGATTTTGGTTAGTGTGCGTGTGCGGTGGCACAAACGCTAGTGATTGGTACACGTGCTTAAGGGAGTCGGTTCGATCTTGCTTGCGGATCTTAGGTGTATACTACTAAGAGAATTTACTCTCCTCGAATAGGGCAGTGCCCGTGAGATTTTTTTTTTTTATTTTTTTTTGTTGTTGTTGTTGTTGTTGTTGTTGTTGTAATGTTACATGACTATTCATTTCTTTACAGTATATATTTTTGGAGAATTTTCTTTATTATGCAACTCATAAAAAGCTTCTTTTAACTTTGATGTGTTTTCGGTTTTCGGCAAAGGAGGACTAAAGATTGAAGTATAGAAAGACATTCACTTAATGAATTCTTTTAATTGTCACCTGTTAGTTCTTTTTTGTAATGATTAAGATATTAGGTTAAAAAATAATTGAGGCAAATGGAGATTTCCTTACTAAATTCGCGCGAGTGTGTGTGTGTCTTCTTTTTTTTTTCTCTTCTTGGTGGTACTATTTTGGCTACTTCAGTTTTCACTCTTGCATTTGATATATTCTAATCTCAAGGATATATATATATATATATATATATATATATATATATATATATATATATATATATATATATATATATATATATATATATATATATATATTATATATATATATATATATATAATATATATATATATATATATATATAAAAGGCGCCAACTTTCACAAAACTCCAATTGTTTCTCTGTATAGGATTGTCTTTCGTACTTGTGTGACTGTGTGTAGTGTGCTTCACGAATGTGGAGTGATTCCACTTACAATTCTACTTGAAAAGGTGGAATATAAGGCTTTTTGATTTGACCAACTCTTTTGCTCTAACTGACTCTCTACAGCAGCGGTTCCCAACCTGGGGTACGCGTACCCCTGGGGGTACGCCTGCTATCGTTTAGGGGTACACAAAAAATATATGGCTTAATTAAAAAAGAATGTAAAATAAAAAAAAATTAATAGATATAGATTATAGAATTTCAAATTAAAAATTAATTATTGTTATATATATATATATATATATATATATATATATATATATATATATATATATATATATATATATATATATATATATATATATATATATATATATATATATATATATATATTGGATTTGTGTGTGTACGAAGGTACTCGTAAATAAAAACATTACGAAGGGGTACGGAT
This sequence comes from Armadillidium nasatum, assembly GCA_009176605.1. Classification (NCBI taxonomy): domain Eukaryota; kingdom Metazoa; phylum Arthropoda; class Malacostraca; order Isopoda; family Armadillidiidae; genus Armadillidium; species Armadillidium nasatum. The sequence continues at coordinate 63,331 of SEYY01019094.1, read as the reverse complement.
GGAAACAAAGGTAGGGAACCGCTGCTCTACAGTCTCTATCAGGCGTACGAACGTAATGTTTCACTCTCCTTCTACTATTTTTTTTTATTTTAGAGTATATTGCTCTTCCAAACTTTTCAGTCGCTTGCTTGTTCCTTTGATGATGTTAATTAATATAAACTCATGCGACTCTTTTTTTTTTTTTTTTTTTTGACGCTCTTACCCTTTATCTAATTCTTAACCCCAGGCTGCTTAACCGCTGTACATTTGCTCGGATGATAAAGTCATTCTTCCTTCAATTCTTCTCTATCGCCTTTGACTTTTAACACTTTCAATTACAGTGATCATCTTGTCACGTTCTGTCTCTCATCATTATAGGAATTGAATTTTCCCCAACTCTAGTTGGTGGATCATTTGTAGGTATATATATATATATATATATATATATATATATATATATATATATATATATATATATATATATATATATATATATATATATATATATATATATATATATATATATATATATATATATATATATATATATATGACTTGCAAATGTACGTAGTGCCATGATAAGAACAATAACTGTCCCTGAAAAATGGGAATTGTAATGATGAAAAGAACAAGCAATTGGCCTCTCTATACCACCTTTTTTTTATATTAAAAATAAACCAGAAGGATTTTAAATTTAAAAAAAAAAATTATATTCACAAATAAACCAAAAATAATTACGTTCCTAAAGAGGGAATTCCCTTCCAAATGATGATAAAATATATTTTCAATCAAATACAATAAAAAATATTCAAAAGTGAATAAAAAAATTAAAAAAAAAATGTTTCCTAGATT
>SEYY01019094.1:37500-57500 GCA_009176605.1 Armadillidium nasatum | reverse complement strand
AGTCAGAGAGTTGGACGGAGAAAGGATGAGAATGTGTAGTAGGGCGTGTCGCAAAAGCTCCTATTCAATTGATATATATATATATATATATATATATATATATATATATATATATATATATATATATATATATATATATATATATATATATATATATATATATATATATATATATATATATATATATATATTTTTTTTATTTTTTTTTTGCCATCTCTGGTAGGAAAATGCCAGAGACCCACAAGTAATTCTTCAGAGATGGATGGAGAAAGTTAATTTATTGCACCTTCCAAAAATTAATCAGAGACCGACTTAAACCGATGCACGATGTTTGAAAAGGAGGGAAATAAAAGATTGAAGTGTTCCTGAATGTAACAATAGAAGAAAGAGGATAGCTGTTAAGTCTGTGGGAAGAGAATTGAACAGTGAAAGGATGAAACTGTGCGGAAAAACGTGAAGTACAAGCTCACTTCAAAAGGAGGATGTAAGTATGTGACTATAGAGTTTAGAAGAGTAGTGCTCATTGTAATTGGTGTGAAATTTATAAGTAAATTGATGCGACACTTCGACAGACACAAAAGGGTTGGAGAGAATTAGCTTTCCAGTTAAAGACTTTAAGAGATAGAGGATGCAGATATACTAAGATAATCTGGGAAATGATTTATACAAATAGTTTGACAGTGTAAGGAGAAGGGTTGGTAAATTAAGGAAAATTTCTATATTGGGAGTCGTTTCAAAGATGATTAAGGTATGTGATTGGTGAGTTGCGCTAACTGCTGAAGGTTTTTAAGGATGGAGAATTGGTAGGTAAGTTCACCAGTTTTATCTAGAGAACTATAGGTAAGCTGTTGGTGGAGGTGAACAATAATTATGATTTGAGAGAATATGCTTTATTTTGAAGTTCAGGCAATCAAAGAGTTAGTTTTTAACTTCATTTTATGAAATAAATAAACAGGTTGTTTTCATTCATAATTTGAATAACTTCATTTCTAAATAGGAAAATAAAAAATAAACAGGTTGCATTCCTATTCATTCATTCCTTTGTAAACAAAAAAATTTAGAGAACAAAAAATAAGATAGAATGGATTTATGCAATTAATATGAACATGACTGAAAAATGGACAATTATTGGTTTGCTAGTCATAAAGAATCCTAATATGATTAATGTGAAAATGGTGCTTGTGGTGTGTGAAGAAGAATCATCTATATCTATTATAGACATTGCTATTTTTTTCTGGACACCGCATAGTTGTACAGAGGGATATTCAAGATGATCATAATACATATGCCCAATGTAGGGTTCATTCAATCTTTTCGAATGGAGTCTTCACGCACGAGCTCATTCCATTAATTCTCTCTCTCTTTCTTTTATTTTTTTATTTTAGACCCCATAATTATAAGAGTTCAGGTAAGTTCACCTTTCAAAGCATAATTGGAAAAAAAATTCTTCAAAAAATTATAAATTCAAAATTAATTTTTGCAGATAAATAAAATGGAATGGTGGTCTCGTCTCGTAATGTCTGACCTAGAAATCAATACCAAAAAAATTAATCCGGAGTCTTCTAAATTAAGCGATTTAGACGGAGAAACTCGAGGAATGGTTGAAAAAATGATGTACGACCAACGCCAAAAGGAACTCGGCCTCCCAACCTCAGAAGACCAGAAGAAGCAGGAAGTTTTAAAAAAGTAGGTTTGCTTCATTGTTTAGATAATATACAATTGAACTTTATATTATACTTCAGTTTTGTTATTTTGTTTTAACATTTAACATAAAAATTTAATTATTTTCAGACTTTTAAAAATATTATTTTAATAAATTTCATCTTCACACAGTAATTTAGAGTTAAATTTTTGTTAATGCTTTTGAGTAACTATTTTAAAGAGTTGCATTTATGTTTTTATTTTTTAATAATATTTCTTTTCTTATTTTACAGATTTATGGAGCAACATCCGGAAATGGACTTCTCTAAATGTAAATTTAACTGAGTCATGTTTTAGTCATTATATCCATATTAGTCATTATCTACAGGTAAATATTTGCGTTACAATATATTATTTTATTTCCATCGCTGCAAATTTAGGGTTTCATTTTTTCAACTGCACTTAAAAAGGCCGAAAATATTTCTTTCCTATTTTTGTTATTCTCATGAACTCAATAAACGAATAGAAAGAAAGCTTGTTTAATTAATTTGAATAATAGATTGTAACTTAAATAATACTTACTAAATTAATAGCTTTTAGAATCTCAATACAAAGATGCACAGATAACTATAGTTAAAATGGTTAAGCCATGTAAAAAAAGTTAAGACTTTTGTAAAGTAAAAAATAAAAATTTTTTTTTTAAAATTGTTGAGGAGAATGAGTTTTAGAAATTTTAATAAATAATGATAGAAGGGAATTTAAAAGAGGGAGGAATGAAGTATGTATGAGTATGCTTACAGATTGGTTAGGGTAAGAGATTGTGTAGAATTAATTTTAGTTACCTGATACCAAAAAAAAATTTAAGCTTTATTTCTTTTTATTATTATTTATGTAATAACACTTCCAAGTTTGTTTCTAAAATAGTGAAATAAATTACTTCGAATAAAAAATTACCATGATAATAAACTTGATGGTTAATATATTTTCATATATATATATATATATATATATATATATATATATATATATATATATATATATATATATATATATATATATATATATATATATATATATATATATATATATATATATATATATATATATATATATATATATATATATATATATATATATATATATATATATATATATATATATATTCAAACGTTGGGACCATGTAAAATAAACCTGGAACAGACTCCACAACTTGCTAGGTGAAATGGTTTATAGATATGGCAGAGTCAAAGTTAAATTCGGCATTAATAGCAATAGAATCACAAATTCAGGTAAATTTAGATTCAGAATACGGTAGTAAAATTATCATAAACTTTAATTACTTAAAAAATGATAATGATTACAAAATATATATGGAGCTGAAGTGAAAGGGAACCTTAGATGACCAACAGAGTTGGTGTTGTAATGGGAATCAAAGTTAAGTTTAAATATTTAAAATTTTGATACCTAAGAAGAAGAAGAAGAAGAAAAAATCTGCAGCAGAAAATAAAAATGTAACTAGAACATAATTTTCCCCTTCTCCATTTTTTAAAGCTATTCGATTATAAATGACTAAATGATTTTCTTTTTGTTAAGTAAATGTTTATGCTGTTTACTTAAAATTTACAAGGATGCCGTCGAATGAAGCAAAGTTGCGGAGTGGTACTAAGTGTAAAATGATAAATTGAAGTCTTAGACCACCCCTGTATGGCTATAACTAGCTTTTTGCGAAAGATGTGAAAAGAAAACTAAAGCCTGTTGAAATTCGAGTAGAATGGTGGAGAGAAAAGCTAAATGCAAATAATAGTATAGAATAAGAAAACAATACGTGTATTAATTAAAATTAATAAAACAAGACGAGATGAAGCTAACCCAGATGAACAACATATTTAGCAGGAAAGAGGTATGGATTATATAGATTGATTTGGGAGGAATAAAACGGTATATTTTTAAAGAAAGAGAGCTTAGAAAGTTGCTTTAAAAGTGTTAATCTTCACCCAATAGTCGACCCCTAGTAATGAAACTATATTGATCATCAGATAAAGGAAAATATTGTAGCTGAGCTGATGAAAATGAGAAATGAGAGTTAAAAGGAATTAACTGGAAGGATCATTCTTCAGGATCAAAAGAACAAATGAGCATTCTGCAGCTTTGAAGGAATGTATGATATTTAGGCTCAAGGGAGAAAGGGCTGATCGAAATCCGTCGCTGACACTTATGGATATATATATATATATATATATATATATATATATATATATATATATATATATATATATATATATATATATATATATATATATATATATATATATATATATATATATATATATATATATATATATATATATATATATATATATATATATATATATATATATATATATATATATATATATATATATATATATATATATATATATATATATATATATATATATATATATATATATATATATATATATATATATATATATATATATATATATATATATATATATATATATATATATATATATATCCTTTCCCAGGAAGCGTCTTTACCCTATCAGTTGGACTTTCATCTCCCTTCTCTGCTCTCAAAAGTCCCTTCCCTAGAGCACTCTAAAAGGTCATGTTTTTCGGCTCCTTGGTTTCAATGTTAGTAGTCATTATTTTTATTTATACTTGCTTGTTCTTCAGTCTAACCACTAAATACTTTCTCCCAGAGCCCTCGTGAAGATATGCTTCTTGATTCTTTTGGATTCCGTTTCCAATGCTGTTCCTGGAGTTGTTTCAAGCTCTAACTCTATGTTCCTATTCTGTCACATTTTATATAGATCAGAGTTAGTTGCCCCATGTCCGTCCTTCTTACATTTGTGTTTGGGTAAGGCGTCTCTCAAACTGAAGGAGGGAGTGTGTCGGCATAAGAGTCATATGCAAAGAAAGAAGAGATGACAGAAAGCCATTAATGAAAAGTTTAAAAAAAAAATAAGTTCTAGGATAGAGCAGAACACTGAGAAACACCACAGCCGGAAAATTTAAAGATGAACGTGGACCCTATGTAACAACTTAGAAGCTGTAATAGATACCAAGAGAAAGAAGTTAGAAATCAAAAGAGATTGATATGCCCAGCGTCATAACAAAATAGCGAAGAACAGATGATCAAGAGTCAGAGAGAAAATCAAAGAGATTGATAACCAGTCAATCGTTCCTTGCCGAAGTTATTTTGGAAATCTTTAAATAGTTTTAAAAGATTTAGAATGATTTCAAATATTCTGGTTAAAGTTATATTCAAAAATTTTTGGAATTAACATAGATTAATAGGAATAGGATGATAAATAGAGGTTGAGAAGAGTCTCCGGTTTTCGTAACAGTAGTAAGATTAACGTGATCCCTATGTAACAAATTAAGACTGTAATACTGTAGGAAAGAAAATCAGAATAGAATGGATACCTTATACTATGCGATTATCACTCTTCAAGGAGAATCTTCCCACCGAAACAGTTATTATTCCAAGAGAAATCAAAGAAGTACGACCTCAAATCTGACCAGGTGGCTGCACCAAAGGGCCAAAACTCCTTGTCAAGAGTATTGGTTGTTCCTTCCTACCGACACATTATTTGATCTTTCTTTCTAAAGTTTTCGAATATATCCTTAAGAAGATTTGGAAACCTCTCAATTCTTCTAATTGTATCAATGATCTCAGGAAGGTTTTCTTGAAGAACGCCCTAAGGGTGATCTTTCCCTTCTCTCTGACTCTTCGTCCTCCGATCTTCGGCATTTCAAAGAATCTTTTGTTGTCGCGCTAGACAATTTTGAAAACCTTCGATGGATTCAATCAAAAAACTTTGCTTTCCAAACTTCCCTCTTTTTGAGTCTATCCTTCTCTCTGGTTTCTTTTCCTATCGTTCTATAGCAGCTGTTGTATTAATCTTCTTTCTTATTTCATTATTAAAAAACTTGCACTTTACTTTGCTAGTACTTTCAGTATTCGAAACTTTAGTCCATTCATGTCCTAATTTCTTTGCGGATAACAGATCATTGTTGTAATAAGGCATAGCTCTTAGTTTATAAAATTTTATAGTACAACTTGAATATAAAAGAAATTATTTGCAGTTACAAACAATTAAAGCTGTAAATGAAAAAAAATTTTACCCAGTTTTTTTCTGGTTTTAGGTGAAAAAAGAAATAAAAAATTCGAAAAACCCCGGGCCGAGTGTGTTTTTGCCAACCCTGTTCCTTAGATTTGTCCTAACTCCAACTCTCTTTCTACTTTTTTATTAATAACATCCTCTCTACTACTCAATCACCTATCCACTCTTTTGCTGATGACTCCACTTTTCATTACTCCTTTCAATTTGAAAGATATCCCACCCAATAGCAGTTAATTGAGTAGCCCTGGTGCAACTGACCTCTGATCTTTCTCGTTTTTCAAATTGAAGCAGAGAAAATATGGTCGTTTTCGATGCTTCAAAAACTCAGTTTTTCCATATCTCTACTCGGCACAACCTTTCACACAGTTATTACATCTTCGAAAACACGCACAGCTCAAACCTTCGTCTGTCATTATTTTCTATTTCCTTTTCTCTTAATCTTTCTTGGAAGGATCACATTTCTTTTTTTCTAAACAAACTTCTTAGAGGTTGAGTGTTCTGAAGCACCTTTGTAACTAATTCCACCCCAGATGCTTGCTTTCTATAGGAGTGTTATTTGTCCCAGTATGGAGTACGCCTTGTATATCTGAGGTGGTTCCACTCATACAACTTTCTTTGAACGGTGGAGTATAGCGCTTTTCGACTTATCAACTCTTCTGTTCTTATTAATTCTCTCCAATCTCTCTCTGCCCGTCAAATTCTTGTTCCCTCTCTCTATATATATACTATCGCTATTACAACGGACACTATTATGAACTCTTTGATCACCTACATCCTTCATTGAGAAGGTATGCCTTTCTACACAGTATCATCCTTTCTTTGTTCAACTCTCTAACCCTAGACTTGACCGCTATGCTCAGTCTTACCTGTACTTTATTGGTAAAATTGGGAACACACACACTTTATCTGTTTTCGCAACTTTCTTTGACTTCGCACTTTTAAACGCCGTGTATCGAAACATGTCAGCCTTTATTTTGAATAAATTTCCGTTTTTCCCAGAACTCTTGTGGAAATTACAGGCCTTTAACCTTTCCCCACTAGAGGAGATAAAAAAAATTTTTTTTTGTTCGGTGGAACCTAGAAGTAGAAAGACTTTTAACATTTTATGGAGAAATATTGATAGGAAAATAAATATTTAGTATGTTTATTTCATATCTTAAGAAGATAAGGGAAGCAGGTAGGGGTTGGGGAGGCGCACTATCAGCTCAAAGGTTTTATCTGAACTGAGAAATGGAAGGGAAGTTAACTAGCTGTATCTTGGGATATTGAGAGAATGAACGCCATTTTGTAGTACAGCTTCAAGTCGCTGGTTTGATTCATCATGCGGATTTTAAGAATAAATATTCTAGAAAGTTTCCCTCCCCTAATAGGACTATAAATATTAGTTTGCTCATCTTTGTATGATTATTATTATTATTATTATTATTATTATTATTAGTTGTTTTATTATTATTATTAGTTTTTTGTTATTATTTATTTTTAATTTCTGTGCATTAATTTTCTTTATTTTAATTTCCTTTTAGCTAAAGATGCATCATGCTGATTCGAAGCGCCCCAATAAAATATGTTTATTTTTACTTTGGCCTAATTTTCATATATATATATATATATATATATATATATATATATATATATATATATATATATATATATATATATATATATATATATATATATATATATATATATATATATATATATATATATATATATATATATATATATATATATATATATATATATATATATATATATATATATATATATATATATATATATATATATATATATATATATATATATATATATATATATATATATATATATATATATATATATATATATATATATATATATATATATATATATATATATATTCTTGGGGAAACATAAAAATTGTTAATTGAAAGTAAATTTCCCTGAATACAAGGAGTTAAAAAATATTTTCTAAAATTTTGAAGACTTAGAAAAGTTATCTTCTTTCCCTATAATAAGGGTACGGGGCAGCACTTCAAAAATAGTTACTTATAATCGTTCTATGATTCGGAAGGTTTGACTTTCTTTGAAAATTTTTAGAATTTTCTAAATGTAAACAAAATTATATTTAAAAAAATTTAAATTTATGGTATTCAAATTAAAAGAAAATAATTGTTACACATCAAGTTGAATATTTTTCCATAGTTCTTTTAATTTACAATAAATATCCTATTTACGGTACTTGTTTAGAAGATGCTTCCAAGTACGTTTGATTCTTTATTTTCGAACGTTTTTTAGAATTATAGCAACCCTTCTAGTTCGGGTTTATGTTAAGTCGAAATAGTTTGTTAGACTAAACCAGTTACTTTTAAATCTTATATATATAAATTAATTATTTTTAAAATTAATTGAAATATTAAAAAGAAATAAAGAACTAAATCTTTAAATAAATGAGTGTGTTTTTTACAAAATTTTTGCTTCACAAACAATGTTTTAAAATAATAATAGTTATAATTTATTTTTTCAAATAAAATATTTTAAATTTACAAAATTGTAAGAGAGCAACGTTTGTGAAAATGGTACGTTTGTACGATTTAAAAAAAAAAAAAAGGGTCCCTAATTTACGATAAGTATGACATTACCTTTTCAATTGACTTAGGTAATTTGTCAAAATGCAGATATAAATTATTAGTATACCAATATTATTTAGAAAACGAGCATTTCTTTTGTTACAATATGTGAATGCTGAGGATAAAGAAAATAAGACGTTTTGCCTTAAGTTTCAAAGATGGCAATGGAGTCCACCATGATTAATCAAGAACAAGATATTGTTTAATTGAATAAGAAAATAATTTTCATCCACAATCTTTTACCCTAAAATTATTAATGATTAAATAAGAAGAAAAAAATTTTTTTTTTTTACTTCAAACTAGCAATAATAATATATGGAAGTTTTCTCCAGCTTTTATTTTAATAGGTTATTTCTCTTCCAATTTTCAAAAAAAAAAAATAATTTATTTCTTCTAATAGCTATTGAAGCATTCAGGCGATATATTCTTATTTTTGTATTGACAAATTCGATTTAAGGATGAAAGTTAAAGTATACATAAAGTTATTCCTCAACGAATGTCAAAGCTTATTTTTCTATACTCTTCATAGAACGTGAGATCAAGTTTTCTTCTAAAATTTATTTAACTTTATTTTATTTTTTTTTATTTTTATTTTTGTGTGTGTACAGAAAAAACAGGCGAAGAAAACAAAATTGAGAGACTAATTTTAATATCAAAGGAAGCATATTTAGGGAAGCAAAGAGAGCCCCTTTTAACACATCATAATTTGATTTAAATCTAATATTACCATGATGGTTACAAAGCTTACCATACATAAAAATCTCAATGATGCATATCATGTACAACAGACGCTCACATATTTACAGTTTAAAAAATTATAAAACAAAATTTACAAGATCAACAACAGCATCTTGTCATACAAATATGAAATAAATATTTCCCGAAAATACAAATTTATTTAAAGAAAAAAAAAAATAATATAGTTATCATAATAAGGTCAATATGAGCTACAAGAAATACCACCAATTACTAGATGTTGCCCACGTGTCAAAAGACGAGGGAAGAGAAGAGCCTTCTTTGTATAAGGCTTTTAAACCTAAAAAGAAAAAATTGGGTAAACACCCAGTACAACCCACAATACACAGTATTGTTGTTACCATTCATCAAAAAGCTAAAAACAACAAATGAACGGCAAATTCATATACCATTTCCATATTGCAATAAAAAAAAAAATATGCCAAGTATTCTGATGAATAAGAAAGCAGGTTAATAAAAATAATAATAATAATCTTTCTTTATAGCCTAATAATAGTTAATAAGTTACTTAATATTTCCCATCTCTTTCCTCTTTGAGGTTTATGACTAATAATCTTCCTTTCCTTCTCTAAAGGAAAAGCACAACCCCTTACCTTTTATTCTCCATTTTGTTATATATATATATATATATATATATATATATATATATATATATATATATATATATATATATATATATATATATATATATATATATATATATATATATATATATATATATATATATATATATATATATATAAAATCTTATAATAAAATCACTAGAAATGTACCCGCGAATGAGAATTTCAATAATAATTATACCGGGCTGCACCACAATATCCAAATTAAAAGATAGAATAACAAAAAAAAATAAAACATAAATGATGAATGGCAATTTTCATCAATTTGCAATACCATCAATAAATAAAATTATAATAAATTCATTAAAGGAATTTTTTATTTTAAAAAACATCTACAACGAACGCTTTCAAGGTACGACATGCAGTTCTATATTAGTAATAAGGGTAACTAAGAAAGTCTTAAATATAAAAATGTAAACAATTGGAAGCATTGTGGTTATGGAAGAATACTGACCTAACGAAGGAAAGAACGATAAGTACAATGATTTTAGGAGATTACATTACTTGAAATTCACTAAAATAGCATATAATATATTAAGACATCAATAAACAAATAAATATATATTTTTTTTTTAATAGTTACTGACAATATCTTTCTTCAATAATCATTAAGCAGTTTATTCTTTATTCAAATCTCTCAAGAGTGGTTAATTTCTGACATAAGAAGCATACAAAGCTTTTGTGCGTCGATTTCTTCTGGGTATCTATGTATTAAATTTCGTACTTGTTCTTCAGGAAATAGTTCTGTAAGTTGAGAATAGACTTTCCTTCTTGCTGCTTCTCTTGTGGTATCGTGACTGTTAGGATTGGGAAAGGATTGTGTATTTAGTAAAGATAGCCCACCTCCCATGCCAGATAGAGAAATTCCACTACTAGTCATTTCCTGTGGGGACACTGATCTACAACCAGACATTGAAAGAATTGATATACAAATTTTTCTTGGGTCAGTTTCATCAGGGTTATTCACCATAGCTCCTCGAACTTGAGCCTCTGGAAATAATTGAGATAAGTGGTAAAATATTTTCAATCTCTCGTCATCGTGAGTATTACTTCCAGGAAGAGATAACTGAAGTCCTAAAGGATTGGACTGAGTTAGATGCTGCGGCATCCTTGCGTTTGAGCTCAGACCTGGTTGAGCCATCATTCCCGTGTGAGGCTGTTGGGGTGACAAGGGGCGTGATCCTATTGGTCCAGGTGAATTTGCACCCACTGTTGACAAGGGCATTTGTGAACATGAGAGACGCCCTAAATAAGAATCATCAAAGCAATCGGATGAAAAGCTTTGAGAATCACTGCTACCTCCATGTAAATTTAATCTAGAATCTGAAGTTGAATTAACTCTAGTGATATGAGGTATGATATTTTGGTGATGTTGCTGTCCACCACCACGAATTTGGTCAGGTGCAGAAAGGTTTCTGCCAACAGGATTATGGAAACAAGGAGGAAGCATATGTTGAGAATAGGGAGATAATTGCTTTGTTTCCTGTGCTGAGGAGTGTCTTGTAAGTTGAGGGTGAAGGTACGTTTGCATCAAGTCTCGATTACCATAAGCATGTGAATATGAAGGTCCAGGCGATATGCATCGAGTTCCAATACACGATCGACTAGCAAGAGTTTCCGATTCCAATAAACGATGTGAAGGCGGTGGCTGCTGAGTAATCGATTTTTGGGGAGGTTGTAAACGTTGTTGGTGAAGAATTTGTTGTTTTTGTTTGGAATGCTGCTGCTGCTGTTGTTGTTGCTGTATTGAAAAGGAAGATATGAAGTTTGACAGATCGCTAGACTGATTGCCTTTGTAGTTTGATAGTTTTGATAATCTATCATCACCAACAGGATTTATAGAAAGTTGCCTGGCAAGTTTCGGATGCAAGTTTTCGGCAACAACAGCCTCTGAATCTGAAACGTGCGAAGAAAATGAAATGGGAATTTTAGATGCCTGATTAGTTTGTGTTGACTCTTGACTGGACCACTGCACGTTCGAATGAAAACCTAACTGTGAGCCTAAAGTAAAATGGGAGGAATCACCTTTCAGTATCGAAGTACATAATGGATTATGAGGATCCTGAACCTTTATAGATCCGTGCATTGCTGAGCAACTAGAAGAATCTGAAGGACATTGAGATAATTTACTTGAAAACTCACTACTTGATTCTTTAGAGGTTGATGTTTGAGATGATGAAATTGATGGAAAAGTTGACTGCGTTCTTGTTAGTGGTTTCTTATTGATCACACAAGCGGTTTCACTGCTTGTCACAGGAAATGATAAACTCTTGGCACGTAAATTTTCTCCTGTTATATATATATATATAATATATATATATATATATATATGTATATATATATATATATATATATATATATATATATATATATATATATATATATATATATATATATATATATATATATATATATATATATATATATAATATATATATATATATATATATATATATATATATATATATATATATATATATATATATATATATATATATATTATAAAATTAAATAAAAGATAAAAATTTTATATAAACGCATGCTAAATAATGTTAATGGTACATATGTTAATTTGAGATACATATACAATAAATTTGTCACTAAACTACATAAAAATAACTGGGGCAACAAACGCTATATAATCATATTTTCCTTTACATTAAAATGTTTTTTAATAAGAAATTCTGATAAAGAGAAAAATAAATTTATGCATGCAATTTTTTCTGAAAATTTTTTTTAAGGTTTCTCAAGCAAACAATGTAAAATAATAAAAAAAGACCGGTACCTGGTGATGAATCCCGACTTTTTGCCTTGTCTTGGTAATGCTTTTGTTTTTGTTCTTGCAGAATCTCTGTTACGGACTTGACGGGAGCAGTGCCCCTTTCCGGGTGCATATATTTGCACTTATTTCCATAGGTACATTTTCTACCGTAAGGGCATGGCCTAGAGTCTTTAACGACTGAAGAACCAGCCCCTGATGGCAATTTTCTCAGGAAGACATCTAAGGATGGTCCATTCCTCCCGAGGGGATCGTCAGGAGGTTCAAACCTTCCATTCACCCACGAATACATCAACAAAGAAGTTTCAACAACTTTTCTAAATGCGGCCGATTCAGTGGCAAGATCTCTGTAATTGTCATTGCTCACGACAACACCTTCAGATTTTATGGCTTCTTTAAGAATATACCTGTCGTCGTACGAAACGATCCTCTTGCCACCACAAGACCTTGACGGAGTAAAAGAGATCACGCCTTCGTTTTCAAGTTCCAGTAAAACATCTTGATCAGTTATGATAGCGTCCAAACGCGACTGTTCTTTCCTCCATAATGGCACAAACACAGTAATTTCTTTATGCCCTCTTGAGCGAAACCAATCCACACACAAGCGAATTCCTTTACACGAAAACTTGATTTTATTTCCATGACTGCAAATAACTTATATATATATATATATATATATATATATATATATATATATATATATATATATATATATATATATATATATATATATATATATATATATATATATATATATATATATATATATATAAAACTTCCAAAAAATTATATAATAAAAAGCTTAAAAACTTGATATTAAAAACAATATGAATTAAAACCCAATGGCTTTCGGAACCCAACCCGATTCTCTTTTCAAGTGAAAATTAAATAAGACTAATCTGCTATCTGAGATGAAACTGACGTCAAAAACAATATATATATATATATATATATATATATATATATATATATATATATATATATATATATATATATATATATATATATATATATATATATATATATATATATATATATATATATATATATATATATATTAGTGGTTTTACAAATGACATTTCATTGATGACATCACAGTTTTATAAAGACTATTTCATCATCAAGATCGAGATCTGTGAAATAATTGTACGAAATGTCCGATTCCAATTAGTAACCATGAGGTTACTTTTGAACTTCATTTTTCTACTTTATTTTTTATTCTTTTTCCCTTTTCACCTGTTACATCATTAATCTAATGGAGAAACCTTATCATTTTTATATTTTTTATTTAAAAAAAAAAAAATACTAATATATAATAAGAGTTTAGAAACTTAAGAAGAAAACAAACAAACAAAAAGTAAGTCCTGCTAATAGCATAGTGGGAAAATATACCAAATTATTGTTTCAATAATTCATTAAGATAATCATGATATACAGAAAATTATGAAATTTGAATTAATGTGAAGATAAATTTTGGATCAATCGCCAAAGTACACCAATAATAATTTCATTACACTAAGGAAAATAAATAACAGTTGATCATATTAAAACTGAAATACAAAATTGACAACCGAAGAGTATCGCCTCCAAGTCACTGCAAACTTTACACCAGGTATATACACACAGATAAAAAAAAATACATATACACACACACACATACGCCCTTAACATCAAGTCATTAAGTAAAATTAATAGACCTCTATAATTGTCATTCACTACAGTATAAGGAATACACTATCCCACTGGGATCAAATTTCTTTATGAATAAAACTGAAGGATACGAAATTTTAACCCAAACAAATCATTGATAAAGTCTATTCATTTCATTTTAAAGATAAGAACCCGAACAAGAAAACTGAAGAAATGTTTCAATCTGAGCTACGTAGCCTGAATCAGAATCTTGAAGATGCAACATTTGGGTGAACACGAGGTCGAGATTAAGATAAATTTTTGGGTGGAGTCAAAAACAATAGAAAAAAATTGTAATCCAGAGGAAAAATAAAGAGTTAGTAACAAAAGTATTCGTTTTCATTATGAGCTTCATAAATTTCATACCCAAGAATAAATATTTCAAAAATGAAAATTTATTAGCTCCGTAGTCCTGGTCTCAATGGTGTATGCCTCAAAGCTAAAGTGAAATTTTGAAGTCAAGTCAAAGCTCTTCCACAAAAAAAAAAAAAAAAATCCAATCCAAACCACTTATTTACTCCAACAAAAGACTATACAATCTTCGATATATATATATATATATATATATATATATATATATATATATATATATATATATATATATATATATATATATATATATATATATATATATATATATATATATATATATATATATATATTATATAAAAGGAGTAATGAGCGCAAAACAGAGTATTTAGTAGGTGAGCAAGACAATACTTTAAAAATAATAATAATAATAATAATAATTAGGATAAATGAAAAGAATGACGGAAAAAAAAAAATATCCAAAGAGCCTCCCTAGCGAACACAGAGTTCATATGTCCTCAAAGCTGAATTTCTTTATCAAATATGGCATGGCGAACACGAGTGATACATCACCTCCGTATAACCTCCACAATAAGTGATAGTCAGACAGACAGTCGCACTTATTAATCAACATAAGTGGGTGTCCATATATATATATATATATATATATATATATATATATATATATATATATATATATATATATATATATATATATATATATATATATATATATATATATATATATATATATATATATATATATATATATATATATATATATATATGAGAGAGAGAGTATGTGTGTGTATTGCTGACTTGGTTTAGAAGTTTTGATGAAAAAAAAAAAGTCGAAAGCGGATGTTAAACTTTCCCTTAAGAGAGCGAGTGAGAGAGAGAAAGAAGAGCGAACGAGATAGATAGAGAGAGAGAGAGAGAGAGAGAGACGAGGATGAAAGTCATTTTCGATCCAATGTTCCCAGGGGCTAGAGCCGATTTGCTTAAAACACCGCAGAACCAAACGTCATGACTTGCTCGTTTTTGACAGACGATTTTAGGCTTTATGGATCTCTGATGGAGGACATAAAATCATGTTCTCTGCAAGAGTCAACCTGCTAAATAATGAGTTTCTCAAATTTTAACCCGGAACTATCTTAAATACCTCACGCTTCCAAACTACGTACACGCTAACGTCCAAATAAATTCACATACACAAATAACTTCGGACAATCTCCAACTTTACACACATACACACACACGTAAATATCAAGTCTATTCAATATATATATATTATATATATATATATATTATATATATATTATATATATATTATATATATATATATATATATATATATATATATATATATATATATATATATATATATATATCTGGTCGCAAAATGGCCGACGTGACCCGATACAGGCGTTTAAAAGTGTGAAATTCAAAAGATAGTTATATATATATATATATATATATATATATATATATATATATATATATATATATATATATATATATATATATATATATATATATATATATATATATATATATATATATATATATATATATATATAGAAAGGGGTGGGAATCCAAAGATTGTCTTTCGTTCACTTTTTTCTTATCATCACTCTAGAATTAATAGACCGTAGTAGTGGAGTAGATGTGAACAAAGGAGTACCAAACTTATATCTGACCAGTTTGGTGCAGTCTTCTTTCCTCCTCATTTTTTGAAACATTCATAACCACTACTCTGTTCTCTTCTTACTTTCCCTACTCCATTCTCTCACTCAATTTAATCTCTAAAATATTTCTCAAAGCTCTTCCCCCATGTCCACCCCTCTTTATATTCCTTATTAACAACCTTTATTCATCACTTCATCTCTAACCCACTATTATGTTGATGTTTCTACCTTATAATATTAATTTTGAAAACCTAAACACCCAGCAGCAAATAAACGATGCTTGGAAAGTGGTCTTGTAGAAACAGACCTCTGATTTTTCTCTTATTTCTGATTGGGGGAAAGGAACAAAGTTGGTTTTCAATGTCTCAAAAGCTCGAATCCTTTATATATATATATATATATATATATATATATATATATATATATATATATATATATATATATATATATATATATATATATATATATATATATATATATATATATATATATATATATATATATATATATATTAGGGATGTACCGATACCAGTAAAGAGGCCGATACCGATACTCTATTTTTTTAGGTTGCCGATACCGATACTTTAATTATTATAAGAAATACACAGTAATAAGATAGAAAATTTGTGTACTGCTTGGCAACTTAGTCATGTATTTCATATTTGGTTGTGCCAAGTATATTTTATAAATTAAAATATTATCTTTTAGGAATAATAAATGCAAACATAATACTAATAACTTTTTTATGTTTGTGTTTATTCAAAAAAATTCCATTTCCATTTTCCAGTAAGTATTAACAAAGTTTGGCTACTCGCTTTTATGTTTTAACATGATTACAATTTACAAGATTCTTTAACCAACTACAATATAAAGAATAAAAATAATGAAAGAAGAGACCTCAATTAATCAGCAGAAAGACAAAATATAAAAAACGCTATTATTCAAACATGACATAATATACCCATTTAAGGTAAAGACCACTTGATAGTCGAATTCAAATACTCTCAAATTATGATGTAAAAATATTAAAGTTTCACTCTTATCTGGAGAGAGCCTGTTCTTTTTTGGAAATATATATATATATATATATATATATATATATATTATATATATATATATATATATATATATATATATATATATATATATATATATATATATATATATATAATATATATATAATATATATATTATATACTAGGAAAACGAATTATGGGCTATCTTAAGGAATTCCTTATTAGAACTTTTATATATCGAAACTATATTTATTTTTTAATCTAAAAGTTTCTCATAATTCTTCACCCAAAAAGTAAGGAGTATCGGAGTATCGGCCAAGTATCAGCCATATTAACCGATACCGATACTATCGGTACATCCCTATATATATATATATATATATATATATATATATATATATATATATATATATATATATATATATATATATATATATATATATATATATATATATATATATATATATATATATATATATATATATATGCGTAGGTTGGAGTGCGAGTTTTTTAAGGGGGTAAAAAACTTAATTGAAATTTTCATGAACATTGTAAGAGAAAATTTTTTCCTATGTATAAGTCTTAATAAATTATAAATACCCCGCCCAAGATAATTTTGAATGAAAAGCTTGGCAAAAACCCCTCCCTAAATATTTCTTGTCGTACAGTATATACACACACACACAAATACATTTTTTTTTCTGTATTAAGATATGCAAAAAGAGAGAGAGAGCCACGAGCAAACCATGAAAATAAAGATTGAAAAACTTCAGTGAGAAATGCGCGGAAGAATCACGGATGGGGGAAAAAAAAAAATAAATAATATAAAAAAAAAAGAAATTTGCGCATTCCAAAACTTGAATATTAAGTTAAAAACTGGTTCAATTTTTCTACATCCCGGATTCTCAGAACGGTCACGCCTTCCAAGATATATAATATATTATATATATATTATATATATATATATATATATATATATATATATATATATATATATATATATATATATATATATATAAATATATAATATATATAATATATATAATATATATATATATATATATATATATATATATATATATATATATATATATATATAATATATATATATATATATATATATATATATATATATATATATATTATATATATATATATATATAATATATATATATATATATATATATATATATATATATATATATATATATATATATATATATATATATATATATATATATATATATATATATATATATATATATATATATATATATATATATATATATATATATATATATATATATATATATATATATATATATATATATATATATATATATATATATATTATGGGGTTTATGTGATATTGATATTAAATGACACATGATATCGATATGAAATAATTTATTCCCGTAAAACTACAAACTAAATGGGAAAGAAATAATCGAAAGAAATATCGATATTGTACAAAATAAGATAAATACGGAATAACGAATGTATTGATCAATAAATTTTCTGACCCCAAATGTAGAATTTTCCAACAGATGACTGAAAGATGAAAAAATAAAAATTGAATTTATAAACCAAATAAAAACATACGAAATAGGATGTAAGCTATAATAAATACAAACTCCAAACGATTAATTTGACTTCTCGTGAAACTTCTGAATAGAATTTACGAACCGAGTTTAAAACGACTATTAATTACAACCTAAAATTGCTCACGAATTACTCCAAAAATGATCACGAGGATGTTATTCATAACAATGGATACACTTTAGAAAGCAAAATACAAACACATTTTGACCTAAATAGGCGAAATAATACAAGTAAAATAGCTTGCTAGTATAACAAAGATTAGAAAAATTTGTCTCCTAAAGGCATTTTGGCGTCTTATCCGGAACTCAAGAGAAAGGATATTACATTTTTTTTTTTTTTTTTTTTTTTTAAACTAATGCTCAGGGGCTGAGCCTTTTATTTATTATATATATATATATATATATATATATATATATATATATATATATATATATATATATATATATATATATATATATATATATATATATATATATATATATATATATATATATATATATATATATATATATAAGATTTTGTGTGATAAAGAAAAAAGTATATTTCTAAATAAAACTTCCCACATAGTAAAAAATGGACAAACACGTCCATTTGTTGATTTTAATACGAGTTTGAAAAGCATTATAAAAAATAAAGGAGAGAAAGAGGAGAGAGAGAGAGAGGTGTGAAGGAAGGAACGAAAAACATAATGAATTGATTACTGTCAAAAGTCTGTCTTATGCTTGTCTCAAACTCAACAGGAAATTAAACAAATAATCATTCAGAATTCCTAAAAAGACAAAAACAAAAACAAAAAAAATTGGAGGAATTGAAAAATTAATTCTTTGGTACAGTGGTCAAATTTGAACGCTTTAAATTATATTAAAATGATAAGTGAAAGCTTCTTTCCAGTCAATTAAAGCAAAATGATCAAGACAAAAAAAAAAACATATATCAAAATTAAGTTTAAAACCAAACTCTGTAACAATCTAATAACAAGAATAATCTTAAAACAAAAAATAGGATATATATATATATATATATATATATATATATATATATATATATATATATATATATATATATATATATATATATATATATATATATATATATATATATATATATATATATAATTCAAAACAGGGCATCCCTCTATCTTTTGGGGTACCTCTTATG
>SEYY01019094.1:30000-32500 GCA_009176605.1 Armadillidium nasatum | reverse complement strand
ATATATATATATATATATATATGTATATAGGATTCATTTCAATTTTCACAATATACTCTCCAGTAAGAGATGTCAAATTTCAATCTTCAATAGAAATCATATTCAAATATCCTTTCATTCATCTAATAGTTTCATTCCCGCATACCATACACTTCCTCTCTACTCATTCTTCCACTGCCCTTCTTATATCACTTCTTCTTTCCTCATTTCCACAACAATTCTTTGCTTCCGTGTTTAACTTAATTTTCCAAGAATTCTTATAACTCGCACTCGTATGCACGCACGCACGCACACACAAATAATAATAATAATAATAATAATGCAACACAAATCAAATGAATAAATAGATGTAAATGAACATCTACGTTGCTTAACATTTAATATCTATTAATATATCATTCGAGAAGCTGATTTGATTTATTAGCGTTCACTGAGTCATTTGGCTATCTATGGTTGTAAAATTTCTAATTTAATATACGGTAATCTAATGTATTATAAACTGAAGAAATTTTCTTATTTTTTAAATACAACATTTTAGCATAGTACACCTAATAATATACAGCAAATTCAAACTAACATCGTACAATATTTTTACTTTTCTGACAAGAATGGGAAACGAAATTTTTTTTTCAAAATTTCAACCTTTTCTTCTTACATTATTTTATTTTTGTCTCATCTCGTAGGAAAAAGAACAAAGGCCTGCAAAAACAACAAAAACAGAAGGAACAAATTCAATATCCGAATCAGTGACATATCACATCCAGATATAATAAGGTATCTGAATGTGTGTGAGTTAAAGAAAGTTGGGAAAATAGAAGTTTTAACAGTGCCAAACTTTATAACCAGAGAACTGCAATGCAAAAATGAACATAAGGGTTAAGTTTAAAGAAAGGATGAAGCCCTATAGAAAGACTTATCCTCAAAAGAGGAGAAGAAAGGAACAAGAGAAAGTAGTTGAACAGGAATTAATAAGTTGCAAAGTCTAGGACGACGCCTTTTAAAGAATTGTATGAATGGACCAGCCTCAAATGTACATGATTCATACTAAATACAAAAACGAACGACACCCCTATAATGAATAAGCAACTTGGGTAGTGAAAAAATTTTGAAGGCGATCCAACTTAATAGAAGCCTGTTTTAGTATACACAACATCACAGAAGCCTGTTGCAAGAAAGAATGTAATCTTTCAATAATGATTACAAAAAGAGGAAATACGAAAAATATTAAAAACAAGGGAAGGATAGATGTGCGCGTTTTCAAAGATAATAATATTATTGTGAAGATTATGTTGAGTAAATAGACAAAAGGACTGAATTTTTTTTTAACTGAAAATTTCCATGTAATATGACCATGGAAACATGAGATAAAACAAATAAAAGTTGCTCCAGGGCAACCCTTCCTAGCATAAGATATTTAAGATTGGGTGCGAAGCTTTTCAAAGTGGAAGCTCAAAAGCACAAGCTTTGAAAACCACAGGAAGAAATATGGGATATCAAAACCAAATCTTTAATAGATTTACAATACTAGGAATAAATAAATTGGAGGAAGGTGAAGAAGGGAAAACAGCTCCGTAATAGTCTAAAGTTGAATTAGTACTAAATAAATCTGTGAAGAATTTAGTTTTATTTGAAAGTTATAAAGGTATGACAACAGTGGTGCTGTCAAAGAACATTACAGGAGTAATTGAAGGGGAAGCAGAGTTAATATTTTTCAGCAGTGATAGAACAGAATATGAAGAAAGATTTTGTTTCTTCATTTTCTTGAGGAAAATTTTCTTTAAGTGTTAAGAGAAGAATCAGCATGATGGTGGGTTCACTTCCAATACGATCAGGTATATATATGGCTTGGGAGCTACACCATCTGTTCAATTGTATTATAGTAGGAGAATTGCTTAACAGTTATATCTTGGAAATTATAGTTAATTCTTTTGCCTCTGATCAACATAAAAATGATCAAGAATAAAGATTTTCAAAAGTAGTAGTAAGAGAATGTGCTCTTTCCTTGGCGTTTGGGTAGTCAAAGAATTTAGGATAGTTAATAGAGTTAGTAGATATATAAACAATAGATAAATTTTCTTATACATTTTCAAAACAATTTATGCAATGGGGTAGGAAATTCAAAAGAATCTAAATTAGCAACACTGAAAACATCATCCTTGAGTCGATATGCAAAATGAATGAAAATTGAGCATACAATTAAGAGTGAAAAATGAAAAATAAAAAAAATCATGAAAATAAAAATACAAAAAAATAATTCCACATACCTCATGGCAACATTACTCCCATCAATAATAATCTGTCGAAGAGCTGGCTGTTCAATTTCTTCACTTTCAATGGCCTCTTCTTCACAATCAGAACGGGGAGCACCAGCACCTAATCTTATCAACTCGTCTAACAACTCATTTTTATTTGGTTTTGCACCAAGTTTCGCAAGGGCTAAGCTGAACCAAGTGCTCAGAGTAACCGAGCTTGACCCCAAACTCCACTTGTTGGGGATATT
>SEYY01019094.1:17500-22500 GCA_009176605.1 Armadillidium nasatum | reverse complement strand
TATATATATATATATTCTTTGGTGGACAAGGGCCAGAACGATAGCAAATTACATCAAAGTCGGGGAAATATCGGAAACTTGGTCAAATTCCACCAGAGTTGGAGGGAAATCAGAATCATGGCCAGTTAATGCCCAACGTGTCTCGATACACGGCGTTTGAAAGTGTTTAAGTCAAAGGAAGTTGGAAAAATAGATAATACATGCAAAACTGAGCTTACTTGTTAGGTCTGTTGTTAGAGAGTTGGACAGAGAAAGGTGGAGACTGTGTAAAAAAGCGTGTAGCTCAAGCCCTTCTCAGTGGAGGAAATATGAGACGAGAAAGTTCAGAAGAGCAGTGTCCGTTGTAATAAAGTAGAGAGAGAATGACAAAACAATTAAACTGACAAAAAGAGATTAGAGAGAATTAGTGAGAGCGCAAGTTAACACGAAAAGCCCTAGACTCTATCTTTTCAAGGGAAACTGTATGAGTGGAGCATCACAAATGTGTAATGCACACTTCATAAAGGGGCGAACAACAACCCTATAAAGAGCAAGTAACTTAGCAGCAGGAGTTAAAACAGTACGAAGGCACCTCAGAACACCCAACCTCTTGGAAGCTTGTTTAGAAAGAGAAGTAATGTGCTCCTTCTAAGAAAGATAACGAAAAAAGAAACACTGAGAAAATGAAGGACGGACAAAGGTTTAAGTTGTGTTTTTTCGAAGATGTCAAAGTTGTATTTAAGGTTATGTCGAGTAAAGAGATGTAGGAATTAAATTTTTGAGACATTGAAAACAACTTTATTTTCTCTGTCTCAGATTGAAATACGAGAAAGGTCAGAGGTCAGTTGTTCCAAGGCTACCATTCTTGCGTCAATTAACAGCCGTTGGGAGTGGCGTCTTTCAAACTGAAAGGAGTACTGAAGGGTGGAGTCATTAGCTTGCGAGTGGATGCGTGATTAAGTAATTGAGTGAAGGTCTTTAATGAAAACTAGAAAAACTATATATATATATATATATATATATATATATATATATATATATATATATATATATATATATATATATATATATATATATATATATATATATATATATATATATATATATATATATATATATATATATATATATATATATATATATAAAGAATGCCCTCTGACAATAACAAATAATACGGAGTTTTAAAACGTATCAAATTGTATTATTTTCCACCCCCCAAAAAATAATAATAATATGGATAATATTTGAAATACGCAAAGTAAAAAAAAAAAATAAAAGTCACAATCTAAAATTCGTTAAAAGAATTTAATTATAAAACAGCTTTGTTACAAAAGTCAATTGAGGAAGACATTCTACCGCCTCCGATGAAAGGAATGTTTCTGCATTCTATCACAAATCTTTTCTGAGAGAAAAAAAATTGCATTAAAATTTAAATTTCTCTACAAACTAATAAAAGTTTTCTTCGGGGAAGAAATAAAATATAAAAAAATAAAATTTTCTCTCTCTCTCTCTCTCTCTCTCTATATATATATATATATATATATATATATATATATATATATATATATATATATATAATATATATATATATATATATATATATATATATATATATATATATATATATATATATTATATATATACACGATCTGATTTATTAACATCTTCCTACCTCTCTGTTGTAGAACTATTGCATCATCCTCATTGAACCATTGTTATTAAAATGGATACATCTCTTCTGCATGAACTCTTTTAATCGTATATATTTTCATTGAGATTATGCTTTACTCATTTATTTATTTTTTAATATCGTCTCATTCCTTTCTCTTTCTAGCTCTCTGGCAGCAGAGATAACAGCAATGCTTATTTTCTCTAATGGTAAAATCTGGAGTACACTTCATTTCTTTAGTGGTAAAATCTTGACTACACTTCTTTTCTCTAGTGGTAAAATCTGGAGCACACTTCCTTTCTCTAGTGGTAAAATCTGGAACACACTTCTTTTCTATAATGGTAAAATTTGGAGCACACTTCCTTTCTCTAGTGGTAAAATCTGGAGCACGCTTCCTTTCTTTAGCGGTAAAATCTGGACACACTTCTTTTCTCTAGTGGCAAAATCT
This sequence comes from Armadillidium nasatum, assembly GCA_009176605.1. NCBI lineage: Eukaryota > Metazoa > Arthropoda > Malacostraca > Isopoda > Armadillidiidae > Armadillidium > Armadillidium nasatum. The sequence continues at coordinate 20,404 of SEYY01019094.1, read as the reverse complement.
GGAGCACACTTCCTTTCTCTAGTGATAAAATTTGGAGCACACTTTTCTATAATGGTAAAATCTGGAGCACACTTCCTTTCTCTAGCGGCAAAATCTGGAGCAACACTTCCTTTCTCTAGTGGTAAAATCTGGAGCACACTTCCTTTCTCTAGTGGTAAAATCTGGAGCACACTTCCTTTCTCTAATGGTAAAATCTGGAGCACACTTCCTTTCTCTAATGGTAAAATCTGGAGCACACTTCATTCCTTCTATTTTAATCACATCCCTTGAATAACACAATTTCAAACACCCATGTTTCGGGACGACAATCGCTTCGAAGAATACCCAACCGAATGGACGTCAAAAATACTACATAAATAAAAAAGAGATGATATTATTTTAATAGAATTGCCACAAATTTGATCGATAGGAAGAAGAAGGCCGTTAAAATTATAAATTATTTTTTTATAATAAATTAAAATTACCACACTTCATCCACAAAAAAACCTCAAATTAGTTCCTTGATTAAGTAATAATAATAATAACAACAACAACAACATTTGCAATGTAAAAAATTGGAAGTAGGATCTTGTCAGTTATTTCAGAGAAAAGGAATTTCCAATCAACAGAGAAAATTCGGAATTTCTTCGGAAAGATTGACCGCAAAAATAAAAATAAAAAATAAATAAAAATTTAAAAAATGAAAAGTAAAAAAATAAAATAAAAATAAAATACTTTCATCAATCTCTCAATAATTTCATTAGTTATCATTTATTATCATTATTTATTTTTTGTACTCTATAAATTTTCAACAAAAAAATTAAGATAAAAAAATGTAAATGTTAGACAAGAATTATCTACAAACCAAAAAACTTTTAGAATGTTTAAAACTATATATATATATATATATATATATATATATATATATATATATATATATATATATATATATATATATATATATATATATATATATATATATATATATATATATATATATATAATAGCAGTTCCACTTCCTTACATGTCACTAAAAATGCAACAGAACACCCTTTCGCACACACGTATAACACATCCCTCAACAAAGTTTCTACTTATCTACTAACAGAAAAGAAATTTTTCTACATATCTACTACCAGAATAAAAGGTTATCTGGAACTCAAACCACTTCTTTGGTAATTCGGATAATCCGAATACGGATTGAGCTCTAAAACAGAACTTAATCTATTACGATTAAAATTTCCTGCACATATTCCCATAAGATTAGGTAAAACATCTAACATACTTTATTCTTGGCTTAATGTCTTGTGCAGATTAGATTTGGTTGATATATTGATATACAGGTCGTAAAATGATCTCTCCTTGAATATTCTTCGTTTTGCACACGTTTTGCTCATTTTCTATGGTCTGTTCGAGCACGTGTATTTTAAACCATTAAATATGGGTCATTCCCTCATCTTGAATGTATTGGAAGACATTTCCGAGAATACGATAGTTGCAAAGAGGATAAGAAGTTAAGAGTCGCTTTGAGCCATGAAAAACAAAATCACTCTATATGATGCTATTGAGAGATTATGAACACGTCGAGGATTTCTGGGAATTCCTGTAAATGATTAATGTAAAGAATGTAATAACTAAACAACTGAAGTTTTATTAAAGCGGACTCCAATAAAAATTTAAAGATTGACTTTTTTAATTTAAATTAATTGTTTAAGTTAAGCTTAATTGAGTTCAGGATAATAATACCAAACATTTTAATGAAATTTAAGATCAACTGCAACCAATGTGATTTAAAACAATAATCCAAATATCTTCTATGTATTTAAATGTATTAAGAATTCGTAAATTATTACCCTTTTATCTTCACATTTACTCAAGGTTATTTACCAATTCTTCATTTACATTCCCAACACATCGAGTTGAAAATTATATATCAGGGTGAGGGTACTAACACAGAGCTGCAGGACCCGTGCATCCTTAAAAGAAGAAAGGCTGTGGAGCGGTAAATCTTTTGCCAACTTACCTCCAACTCTCGATCCACCATTTTAAAATTGCACGGCTCTGGTCCCATTATTTTAAGAGATACACCTTTAGCTTCGGCACCGCCTTCAATTAAAAAAAAATTTTTTTAATGTACCAAATGTCCCAAAAACTTTTTGTCCCCAGCTCTGGCGCCAGTGGATCAGGTTCCGCAACAAACCCTGCCTTAAATTGCCCTCTGCTTGGGATGAAAAGGAGAACATGTTCTTGAATAAGATACCAATGCGAAACGTACAGTTTTTTTTATCATATATATATATATATATATATATATATATATATATATATATATATATATATATATATATATATATATATATATATATATATATATATATATATATATATATATATATATATATATATATATATAATGAAGAAGCGCAAATTATTGCTGATTGCTATAATTAATAAGTGATAGAGAGCACGAAAAGAATTATTCCGCCATAAACATTTTTATTTCTTTACAAAATTTTTTTTTTTTATTTATTATCTACAACAAATCGTTATCATTTTTAAAACTTCTTTTCGTTATCTTCATCAACCCGGATCTCCTCCTATTCTAACACTAACGTATTAATACCTTATTCACACAATAATATATATATATATATATATATATATATATATATATATATATATATATATATATATATATATATATATATATATATATATATATAATATATATATATATATATATATATATATATATATATATATATATATATATATATATATATATATATATATATATATATATATATATATATATATATATATATATATATATAAAGGTTAAGAGAGAAAAACATTGTTGATAAAAAAAAAAAAAAAAAAGAAGAAAAAAAAAAGCCGAGTCCGGTTTGGAAGGAAGCTTTCACT
>SEYY01019094.1:12500-15000 GCA_009176605.1 Armadillidium nasatum | reverse complement strand
TTACAGAGCTTCAATGAGGACAAATTGTTAGTTATCCACCTAGCAGATACGTGTGAAAAAGTGGAAGAGTTATTTGATGCATAGCGAATTACTGTATCCAAATCATTAGATCATATTGTGCTCTCGGAAAAACATTATTCGATAAACACCACTAAAGACGCAAGCTGAAATTGGGTGACCAAGACAGAGGATTATGACAAAAAATAAGAAACCAACAGCTGCAAAAGTTACTTCTTAGTTGAACACCATTTTTGTAAACTCTGTTGGCACAAAATCAATGAAGAGGAAACTCCACAGTTCCAATATTTATGGGAGTAACGCAATCGTTAAACTTCTGGTAAATGACGTGAATGCAGAAAAGGGGAGATAGTGTTGCAACAGTCATAAGGATATGACTGCTGATCAGTGGAAGACATTTTAATAGATTTCACTGTTCACCACCACCAATGGCTTTCATCTAGTTGTTAAGATATATCAAGTGAACTGAACTTGCCTTCCAATTTCGATCCAAACTGACCTTGAGCAGAGGGTGCAACTCCCTATTCGTCTCCCTGGTCGCCTTGGGGATGAATGCATTTTCTATTGGAGAAGAGAGTTTTTGGTGTTGTGAAGAATAAATTTTGCTTGATTCTGGGATGAAATATAAAAGTTGCATGAGTTTCTAGAGTTTAAAAACAACGGTAATTTATGACGGAAGTATCATTGGAGCAAATAGCACGAGAACAAGCAGATTTTTTTTTTTTAAACCAAGGTTCCTTTGGTTTAGTTGAAGGGAATGAATATGGAATATACTCCTACATGCCAGAGAGAATCACTTCCGAGAGATTTCTCCCACCGAAGTAGTAATCATTCCACAGGAAATCAAAAAGTACGATCAAAAGTCTGAGGAGTTTGATGCCCAGAAGCGTTTTAAGCATTTTCTCGCAATTGCCAGGGGTCTTTTCCTCGGAAGACTTGGAGATAGAAGAGGATGCAGAGATAAAGTGTTCGAATAAACCTAAATGTGAAAAGAGTCATAGTATAAGGGGAAGTTAAGAACAGGTCTAGAATATTGAGTTCATATTTCTGGTTCCTCTTCCCATACCCTTACTGGCATTTTGCAAAAAAAATGTCAACACAACTTTGCTTCTTCCTTTTTCCTTCCTCTAGTATCTTCAGAGGGCACGACTGCGGTCTTACCTTCTGCTAAAACTGAACTCTTCACTAAAACTTTTGCATCTAATTCCTTCACTTTTGACGATTCAGGAGCTATTCCTCCTCCTTCAATACCAAATACTGGAATTTTTTCTAATTATACTCTGACTGAGCTTTACCACTAAGAACACCTCCTGCGGTTTTCAAAATATGTGCTCCTTCAATTCTTGCACTTTGACTTGGTAAATAAATTATTTCGTCTCTGAACTTTTACTTCGACCTTCTTGTTGGAAACGTGTACTCATTATGTGCCGAAAAAGGAAACCCTTATCAGATATTTCACTATTGTCCTATTCTTTTTACTTCCGGTCTTTCTAAACTATCGAATGTATACTGTAAAGGAAGAGTTGTCTTGCTGTCTTCGGATCTTATCTATAATCGTCAGAATGACTTTCGTAATAAACGCCCCATTGGAGATCTTTTTTTCTCTCTTACCGTCGGTTCACTGCTTTTCGGCATTTCGATGAATCTTTTACTGTGGAGCTGAACATATCGACAGCCTTCGATAGAGTCTCTCTCTCTCTCTCTCTCTCTCTCTCTCTCTCTCTCTCTTTATATATATATATATATATATATATATATATGATATAATATATATATATATATATATATATATATAATAATATATATAATATATATATATAATATATATAAAATTAAAACCCACAGGAAAATTAAACACAAATGTTTTAAAAAAGAGCGAGGCTTTCGAAGGAACAACCGTTCCTTCCTCTTTCAGGCTCAAGTTTAATTGAAACTTGAGCCTGAAAGAGGAAGGACGGTTGTTCCTTCGAAAGCCTCGCTCTTTTTTTAAAAATTTGTGTTTAATTTTTCCTGTGGGGTTTATATTATATATAATATATATATAATAATATATATATATATTATATATATATATATATATATATATATATATATATATATATATATATATATATATATATATATATATATATATATATATAAAAACTGTGAGAAGGGTATTTTAGTGTACCCGTGCTGAGGTCAGGAAACAGCAACCTCTTAATAGGGCAAAGGGGAAAATCCCGAAAAGTTAACTGACGTGTTTGCAACAAACGGTTATGAGAAAAAGAACAACTTTTTCTTTAACATTGTATGAACATGTGACTGAGCGATTATTGTTGTTATTATTATTTTTATTATTTACATTTTTTTTATATTAATATATATATATATATATATATATATATATATATATATATATATATATATATATATATATATATATATATATATATATATATATATATATATATATATATATATATATATATATATATATATA
>SEYY01019094.1:0-7500 GCA_009176605.1 Armadillidium nasatum | reverse complement strand
ACTGTAATGAGGCAAAACTACTAAAACGTAGAAGAGGACAAAATTCACACTAAAATTATTTAAAATATTAATTTTCTCGGCTATTCAAATTAATATATACAGAAGACATTGTTTATTCATTCTATAAAAAAAAAAAAATTAAATGCTTAGCAACGATGACGAAATGCTTCAATTTACATATTAATTGGGAAGAATTAAATGTCGAGTATTGAGATAAAAATAAATAAATAAATCTTTAAAGTTTAAGAGTTTAACAATTATTACTCAAGAAATTATTTATTACAGAAATAGGATTATAATATTCTTTTTTCAACCACACCATTTGCCTTAAAAAAAAAAAATTCATTTGAAAAAATGAAGAGAAAGGAGAAAAAGAGGAAACTAGAGAGGAGAGAGAGAGAGAAGAGAGAGAGTGGAGAGAGATGGAGAGAGAGAGGGGGAGAGGGAGAGGAGAGAGGGAGAGAGGAGAGGGGGAGGGAGGGAGAGAGGAGAGAGAGGAGGAGGAGGGAGAGAGAGAGAGAGGAGAGAGGAGGGAGGGAGGAGAGGAGGAGAGAGGGGAGGGAGGGAGAGGAGAGGAGAGGGAGGGGGAGGGAGGGAGAGAGAGAGAGAGAGGAGGAGAGAGGGAGAGAGAGAGAGAGAGAGAGAGAGAGAGAGAGGAGAGAGAGAGAGAGAGAGAGAGAGAGAGAGAGAGGAGAGAGAGAGAGAGAGAGAGAGAGAGAGAGAGAGAGAGAGAGAGAGAGAGAGAGAGAGAGAGAGAGAGAGAGAGAGAGAGAGAGAGAGAGAGAGAGAGAGAGAGAGAGAGAGAGAGAGAGAGAGAGAGAGAGAGAGAGAGAGAGAGAGAGAGAGAGAGAGAGAGAGAGAGAGAGAGAGAGAGAGAGAGAGAGAGAGAGAGAGAGAGAGAGAGAGAGAGAGAGAGAGAGAGAGAGAGAGAGAGAGAGAGAGAGAGAGTGTGTTAAATGCCTAAGTAGGCCTCGTTCTCGTCCCTCAAAACTAGTTCCGGATTCGATCTCCTATTTTGTGGTTAACGAGCTTTTCATTCACGATGATAGGTAAAAGTAATTACTAGAATGTACTGGTAAAGACATGGACGTGACCTCGCGTCACGCTACAATCCTTCTCTTTATACCTACTATACTCGTAAACTCCACAAAAATATATTTTTTTTAATCTTCTAATAAATAACTACAAATTCCAAAAATTAAAATTATATCTACGAAACCTCTTCTTGTTGAACACCCATCTCAGTTAACATCAAGTTGACAAGCTTCAAAATTATTACCTTTATATCTTAGGGGCCTCCAAATCTAAGAATTATTCTAATTAATATTTTTAGTAGGACCTTTTCAGAGAACTGGGCAACTACCATATTATTATTATTTCTTTTATCGTATTTAGTAGGATAGGATCTCCTGTAATTTTGTAATCTTGTAAATGTATTTTCTTTGAATAAAACCGTGAAGAATTGTGGAAAATTAAGAAAGTAAAAATTGACTTACCTCCAACTTTTGCTGACCTCACTATTTTCGGCTTAAGCAAATCTGGAAATGAAATAAAAATAAAACATTAGAAATCATTTGCTGTGTAAAAAAATTTAAGCACAAGCTGAGTTTGGCGTTGTCAACATAGATTTAACAATTTCTTTTATTCATGATATGATATTAAATAAACGTCACAGCTGGAGCAGGAGTCACTAGGTTTTGGGTGGAGCCATGTCATAAAAAAAAAAAAATAAAAAAAAAAAAATAAATAAATAAATTTAATTTACGTCGTCGAAGTTGGAACCGAAAAATTTTTAAATTTTGGCTTTGCAATTTTAGAGTGGTGTAGTTTTACTACGCAAAAATAATTCCGGGCACCGTAAAAAAAAAAAAAAAAAAAAAAAAAAAAAAAAAAATATATATATATATATATATATATATATATATATATATATATATATATTATATATATATATATATATATATATATATATATATATATATATATATATATATATATATATATAATCTGGTGGACTACTAAATTCCATTATAGTTGGGCAGATATCATCAGAAAAGAAAAAAAAAAAATTTGAAGGACAACATATCCCGAAAAAAGGCATTTGAATGTGTGCTGGTCAAATAAAGTTTGGAAACTTAAAAAATGGTAGATATCCAGAAATTACCAAAAGAGAAATGTAAGTTGATCATTACAGTCAAGCATGGGGTTAAGAGTTGGATAGAGAAAAGAAGTCACCGGAGGCAACCAACTTCAAGTGATGAAAAAGGAGCAAAGGAGAGGTATCCCAAGGAAACTGCTCCTCCAATTACCTCCCAGAGTCTCTGAGATAGGTTTTCGTTTCATTCTTTTTATATTATTTTTTAAAAATGTTCATATGTGTGTGTGTGCTTGTGATCCTGCAGAGTACTTTAAATGATGGTGAAATGGGAGTGTCCGCTAAGCATGTTCACTAAACAATCTAGCGAATGATCGAAAGTACGTTGTAATCCCTACAAGAAGATGAACCTCGTAAATGACAAACCAAAAGCCAACGCTGGGCAGAGGAATGTTCCATCCCAACCTATCACTTTCCGGAGTATGCCCAATGTGGGAACGTTTCAACATTTCGGAAGGCACCTTCGTACACACACACACACGTACACACACACACACGCACACACATATATATATATATATATATATATATATATATATATATATATATATATATATATATATATATATATATATATATAATATATATATATATATATATATATATATATATATACATACGCACGGTATATCTGGTGGCCTTCAAGTCCTTCGCTGAAGGACAATAAATAGCCTAAAAAATGGTATTTATACAATTTTAGTGAAATGAGGTATATAACCCTTATAAACAGCACTTGGGTGCGCACTTATATGCAAGAGTGTGTGTGTGTGTGTGTGTGCGCGCGCTCGCGCGTGCATATATATATAATATATATATATATATATATATATATATATATATATATATATATATATATATATATATATATATATATATATATATATATATATATATATATATATATATATATATATATATATATATATATATATATTAGGGATGGAGCGATACCAAATTTTTACCGATACCGATACCTAAAAATTATATACCGATACCATACCGATACCTAAAATATGCCGATACTTGCGATACGATACCATATACCGATACCAATACTTTACTCTTATCAAAAAAATTTGCCGATACCGATACCGATACAGTAAAAATATGCCGATACTTGCCGATACCAATACCGATACTTCACTATCCCTATATATATATATATATATATATATATATATATATATATATATATATATATATATATATATATATATATATATCAACAATTACAGGTACCCCATAGTATTATGGCAGTAAGGTACTGCATCTTAAATGACATCATAAAGTTCGCCAGCAATTACTTCAAAATTATGACACCACCAGACAAATCACAAAAATGAAGTAAGCAACATCTACCAAAAATAATATTTTTACTTTATAGATGCTAATAACAAAATTCAAGGCAAACTTCACTTCGCAGTTGTGTAGACGATTAAGATGAAATACAATTTTATTTTTTTCTGGGCATTTTAAGGCTGACAATGACATTTAGAACCACATTGATTTAATCTTCTTTTTATTTATAAAAAAAAAAACAAAAACAAACAAACAATCAAACAAAATATAGACTAAGGATCAAAAACTGTGTCAAATAACATTAGATATTCAAGGAAAATTATGTTTTCCATTTAGTGGGATGTAATAAACATTAAAACTTGTTTTACTGATTTATATATCTATTCATTTTTTGAACCCCTTCACATTTATCTATAGAAAACACCCAGAGATATATATATATATATATATATATATATATATATATATATATATATATATATATATATATATATATATATATATATATATATATATATATATATATATATATATATATATATATATATATATATATATATATATATATATATATATATATATATATATATATAAACAAATAACAGATACCCAATACTGTAAATAAATATTTTTTCAAAATTGCGCAATCACGTAGTGATCTTTAAGTAAGGCACGCAAAATGAAATTATTCAAATGAACGATATCAAAATTTTAGTGAATTGTTATTTAAAACAAATTTAGCACGTAAGAAATTAATTTCGCACATCAAAAATTGCTCTACGCTGTAATATATATATATATATATATATATATATATATATATATATATATATATATATATATATATATATATATATATATATATATATATATATATATATATATATATATATATATATATATATATATATATATATATATATATATATATATATATATATATATATATATATATATATATATATATATATATATATATTAGTGATGGGATGTTAAAGAATTTTTTGACGATGACGATTGTACTAAATCTGATGATGACGATGAAAATAGAAAAAAAAATTTATAAATATATTTTAAAAATTTCCATTATTTTAATAAATTTAACAATTTTATAATATGGAAGAATTAAATTGTCTTTTCTTTATTCTTTATTCAAACGCGTAAATACATTTAAGTTTAATATAAAAGTATAACACAGAGTGGTCCACTCGCTCTCGGCCCCATTAAGATAAGAGCTTTAAAGATATCAAAGTACTGGTCATAAGTTAAATAAAATTTGCTACGAACAAATTTTTGGTTTGTGAGAAGCGAGGTCGCTCCACTGGACATAAGTCCAACGTCAGCAAGTACGAAATTGAGTCCCTCTTTGAAGATGGTGTCATTTCCAAGGGACTTTGGCGGCAACCTTCCAAAAAAATCTTAATTTTCTTTAATTTTGTTTGATTTAATAACCTACCTAACCTAACACAACCTAACCTAACCATTAATAAGTATAATTTGCCATTTTAACCCCGGCAGGCAAACCCCGGTTTTCCTGATTTTTAGCCGGGCCCGGGCCCCAGTCAGTCCATACCCACTACTAAACAGCTTTTCACTCTATAAAAAAAAAAAAAAAAAAGATGGTGGAGCATAAATTTTATAATTGAAAAAAATATGCCGATTTTGCCGATAACGATTAATCGTCCCATCATATATATATATATATATATATATATATATATATATATATATATATATATATATATATATATATATATATATATATATATATATATATATATATATATATATATATATATATATATATAATATATATATATATTATATATATATATATATATATATATATATATATATATATATATATATATATATATATATATATATATATATATATATATATATATATATATATATATATATATATATATATATATATATATATATATATATATATATATATATATATATATATATATATATATATATATATATATATATATATATATATATATATATATATATATATATATATATATATATATATATATATATATATATATTAGAGGTGGACCGGATATCCGCATCCGCATCCGCAACTGCGGATATCCGCATCATTTTTCCAATATCCGCATCCGCGGATATCCGCAATTGAATATCCGCAACCGCATCCGCCTCCGCGGATAGTAAAAAATTATAAGTAAATTATGAGTTCAGCTGAATCATGTTTGTCAGATGTGATACCACTTGTTTCAACATTGAAAGTTGTGTTAACAAATGTTAAGTCTAAGGGAGTTTCAAATGATGACTGAATCATTAATGAAGATGAACGACAGATTTGAAAACCTTGAAAATGATGATGCTTATACAATTGCAACCTTTTTAGATCCTAGGTACAAAACAAAAATTTTTAAACCACTTGTTTCTCAGAATGTTAAAATCAAATTAGGATGCTTATGCGATGAGATGATAGAAACAGATAAAATAACGCCTTTCAAGAAAAAGCAAAAGCTCTCAGATACAAAAGAAACAAAATCTGTTAGCTTAAGCATTGCTAAATCAATGAAAGATCTTCTAGCTTCCAGCAGCCATGAAGAATCACAGTCAGAAGTCAGTCAAAGGATACAATATCGATTATTGAAAATTATCTGAAACTCCCACGTTTGGAGGCAGATAAATACCAACTGGTTTGGTGGAGAGATAATTGCAAAAGTTTCCCTTTTCTTGCTGAGCTGGCAAGGACTTATTTAGCATGTCCTTCAACTAGTGTTGCTAGTGAGCGTCTTTTCAGTTGGAGCAGGCCTCATTTACGACGAAAAGCGAACCAAACTTTCACCTGAAAGAGCCCAAAAGCTTTTATTTCTAAAAAAAAAACTTACCAATTATTAACTTCGAATGGAATATGTGAAACTGTGAAGTGTGAAGGTAATACTGAATTAAATTGGCTATATATATATATATATATATATATATATATATATAATATATATATATATATTATATATATATATATATATATATATATATATATATATATATATATATATATTATATATATACAAACACCATATCCCGCATGCTGCAGGGTGGTGTCAACTGCAGAAAAAAAAAGAAAAAAAAAAATTCCTGCAGTTGTACTTGGGAATAGGGAAAAACTGGTTAAAGGGTTCCCAGCCTCTAGAACAGAGCGAAGAGCTATTCTTCATAATACATATATACACATTCATACACATATACATATATATGCATATAAATACATATACACATACATAAACATACACGCATACATACATGTATTATTTTGTTGTTTGCACAACACCACAGACCACAGATGTTACATCAATTCAAATATACATAAATACACTACAATATATATGTACATCAGTATGAAAATACATCACTATAAACTATTATCACCACAACTATCACAACCATCACTATTACTACCAACCTCATCATCACTATCATCACCATGGCCAATATTATCATTATTAATCGTATTGCCTGAAATTTCCTCATGCCAGCAAGATGGTGATGGCCCTAAGTTATGTTTTCTTGCAATTTGTGAAGCCTCTGATGGGAAGAGAAACTGTTGAAAATGATGAATTTTCAGAGCCCCACACATGCAGATGGAAGAATAAAGCCCACATCTTCGGACAAAGTTATTAAGATCTTAAATATTCTTCTCTGTCAAAGTTGAAGAAGCAAATTTTCATGATCGTCAAACTTATGGAACTTTACAAATTTTGAAAAAGATGAAAAAGAACATAACCCTAATAATATGTCGCTTCACACAATCTGACTGTAAATGTAATTATTTCTTTGCAATTTTCATTTATTAAAATCTTAAAAATACTTTATTTTTATTTTAGTTTTTTATATTTTGAAATGTTTATTTACAGCTTCACTTAACAATATCTAAAGTGAACTTGAAACCGCGCACTAGTCACTATGAGTAATTTCCCGAACTGTTCTTTTTAATTTGTCACAAACTTCTCTGCTCCGTCAAATGTGCTGACTGCAAATGGAAAGGAAGTCCTTAAGAA
>SEYY01019093.1:0-27789 GCA_009176605.1 Armadillidium nasatum | reverse complement strand
TTTTCACTTATCATCTTTCCCTCCTTCGCAGGGTGGTGATTTAAGCCATAGGTCCAGCATTTAACCACTGCACCAAGCCAGCAGTTTAATATAATAAAAAGAAGATTTAACCTCTCTACGATGCCAATACACTTCCTCCTCGAGTATTTGAACCATGGACCTAGTATTTACAATACAGACACGCTATTTGTAAATTATATATATATATATATATATTATATATATAATATTATATATATAATATATTATATATATATATATATATATATAGATCGTCCTAACCAATTCTTGAATACACTTGTTATGCTTCACCACTACTCCTCTAGTTATAAATACACCATTTCCCTCCTCTGGTAACTCTGACCATAATCTTATAGCTCTTAGTTATAATCTTTCTCTCCAACAGCTCCACCTGCCCAAACTATTTTAGGCACTTAATGGCTAATTGGGGCAATGCGCGCTTCTTTGCTAACTATCATTGGAGTGAATCTTGCCTTGTCTCGGGACGCTTCTGTCTCTGCTAAAAGGTAGGGGCCGTAATCCTTGAGGATGGGCAGATTCATTCCATCTTCAACTAAATCTTTTTCTCCTCAAAATCCATGGTTCGATGACGGCTGTTCTCTTGCCCTTCGCGAGAGAGACAGTGCTTATCGTGAATGGAAAACTCTCCTTCTCCTATCACTCTTGCTAATTTTCATTCAGCTGGAATCGTTGCAGGATGTTCTTCGACGGCTAAGCGTATTTCATAAAAAGGAGTGCGCTGACCACCATCTCTCCTACTGATAAAAATTTCTGCCTTTGTCAAAAATATCTCTAAAATTCTGTAAATCTGTTCCTCCTTCTTATTCGCTTGATGGTTCTGTTGCTAATACTCCTTCTGAAAAGGCTAATCTCTTCGGCCTCCTTTTTTCATCTAATTCCTCCCTGCTCGATTCTGGCATCCCTCCTCCTACTCCTTCTCCTCTCAGGTGTCCCATGTCTCTGCACTGTAATTACTCATGATCGGTGCATGGGATCCTGAAATCTATGAACGTCAGGAAGGCCAGTGGCCCGGATGGCATTCCCCCTGGTTCTGAGGGAGTGTGCTTCCGAGTTAGCGCCTGTCTCGTTCAGCTCTACTCTTATTTCTTAATACTAATACTTTTCCTCTATGCTGGAAGCGTGCGTTGTTCAACCGATCCGAAAAAAGGTAGTCGCTCTGACCCTTCTAACTATCGACCTATAGCTCTCACCTGTGTTCTATCTAAAATTTTTGAAACTCTTCTCAACTCTCATTTCCTGGATCATTTGGAGTCTCATTCTCTTCTTTCTGATCACAGTATGGCTTTCGACGCTCGAGGTCAACTGGTGACATACTTTCCTATCTTACTGATCTATGGTCTTCTGCCCTTAGGACTTCGGGGAGTCTTGTGTGGTGCGCTTGACATATCCAAGGCTTTTGACCGGGTGTGGCATGCGTCACTGCTCTCCAAGCTCCCCTCCTTTGGGTTTCCTCCTTCTCTTTGCATACTATTTCTAGTTTCTCTCAGATCGTTCCATTTCGGCAGTTGTAGATGAGCGACCTCTTCCTCCTTTTTCTGTCAACTGTGGTGTTCCTCAGGGTTCTGTTTTATCTCCAACCTTATTCTTACTTTTCATTAACGATCTTCTCACTGCACTTCTAACTCTGTTCACTCTTATGCTGATGATTCAACTCTCCATTCTTCTACTCATTTCAAATCTGCTCCCTCTTTTGCTTCTAGAGTTGCTTCTCGTCTTCAACTTTCCAATTCTATTCTTGCCGATCTGGATGGGATTTCCCGGTGGGGTCATAGCAACCTTGTGAAATTCAACTCTTTAAAAACTCAACTTCTTCACATCTCCCTCTAAAAAAACACTCCAACTTTCCTATCCTTCGATGGCTCTCCCGTCTCACCTGTAAATAACATTAACATTCTTGGTCTAAACATAAACAACAAACTATCTTGGAAACCACATATCAACAATGGTTGCTAAACGGCCTCTAAGAAGCTGGGAGTTCTGTTCAGATGCGAGAATTTTTTTCTTCTGCAGTTACTCCAAATATATAAGGGTCTTATTCGCCCTTGTATGGAGTACTGTTCTCACATTTGGGGGGGCTCCGGCTCCTCCTCTCTTCTGGATAGGGTTGAGTCAAAAGCTAAAAGATTAATTAACTGTCCCCTACTTTCAAACTCTCTTGACCCTCTGTCTCTGCGACGTGACGTTGGCGCCTATCTCTTTTCTACAGGTACTACAATGGCAGGTGCTCGAGAGAATTGGCCTCTCGCATTCCTCCACCATTGCGTCGTTCTCGTTGCACTAGGGTGCCCTGCTTTCGCACCAATTTTGTGTGGAAGTGGGGAAATCCCAGGCTAGCCCGTTGTGGTACCTCTTTCTTTCCAGCCACCTCTATTCTGTGGAACTCTCTACCTTCATCTATTTTTCCTTCTGTATTTAACCTTCACTCTTCAAGGCTTCCGTCTGCGCCCACCTGAGGGTTGTTGTTAGGTGTGTGTGTTTGCATTGTTTTGTCTCTGTGTGTGTGCCCCTCCTTGAAAAAGGGCTCTGCCGTGAGCGGTGGCGTTCTGTAAAAAAAAAAAAAAAAAAAAATATATATATATATATAAAAATAAATATATATATATATATATATATATATATATATATATATATATATATATATATATATATATATATATATATATATATATATATATATATATATATATATATTATATATATATATATATATATATATATATATATATATATATATATATATATTATATATATATATATATATATATATATATATATATATATATATATATATATATATATATATATATATATATATATAATATATATATATATATATATATATATATATATATAATATATATATATATATATATATATATATATATATAATATATATTATATATATATATATATATATATATATATATATATATATATATATATATATATATATATTATATATATTAATATTATATATATATATATTATATAATATATATATATATATATATATATATATATATATATATATATATATATATATATATATATATATATATAATATATATATATATATATATTATATATATATATATATATATATTATATATATATATATATATATATATATATATATATATATATATATATATATATTATAAATTTTACAAAGCACCAACACTCACGGGCAAAATCCTATTCAAAAAGGGAGTGTTAGAGTGATAAAGATAAAATAAAAGGAAAAAAAATGCAGGTTCCACCTAACTCAAATTTCTTAGGTGAGCACATAGGCTTTAAAGAACTTGAGATTAAATTCGGCAGGAAAAACAGAAGATGGGTGAGAGTTCTGTAAAACAGTGGTGGTAGGAAAGCAGGAGGCACCACATCGGACAAGCTCAGAGTTTCGTATGTCTACATAAAATTTATGAGCAGTTACTGTTTCCCTAGTGCTACGAGTACGCCGTAAAGGTGGAGATATTAGTGAAATTTCTCTTGAGCATTTTCAGCTGTAGTAACTATTGAAAAGAGACGAGGCACAAACGTCACGTTGCAAAGAAAAGGAATCAAGTGAATAAGAAAGAGAGGAACAATTTATAAGTCTTTTAGCCTTTGACTCAACCCTATCCAAAAGACGGGTGAAACATGAGCCACCCTATGTATAAGAGCAGTACTCCATACAAGGGCGGATGAGACCCTTGTATAATTGAAGTGCCTGAGAAGAAGAAGCAAATTCTCGCAGTCTATGAAAAGCGCTCAGTTTCTTTGATACCGCCCTAGCAACCATAGTGATATGAAGTTTCCAAGACATTTTTTTGTTTGTTTGAAGGCCAAGGATTTATATTTTTGCAACAAGTGAGACGAGAGAACCATCGAAAGAAATAGAAAAGTTAGGAGGTGTCTTTGAGAGAGAGGTTTCAAAAAGTTGAGTTTTTTAAGAGTTGAATTTCACAACTTTAAGACAAAGCTTTAGGAAATTCTATCCAGAACTGCAAGAATAGAGTCAGAAAGAGGAAGTGGGGCAACTCTAGATGCAAACGAATGAGCAGATTTGAAATGAGTAGAAGAATGGAGGTTGGAATCATCAGCACACGAATGGATATGATTAGATGAATAGTTGAGAAGATCATCAATTTAATAAAAAGTAAGAATAGAGTATTAGACGAGACAGAAGCCTGTTTAACACCACTATTGACAGAAAAGCAAAAAGTCGCAACATCAACAACAGCCGAAATGGAACGATTAGAAAGAAAGTTTGACATAAGTGAGCAATGAGAAGAAGTAAACCCAAAATAGGGGAGCTTAGAAATCAATGACGCATGATAAACACGGTCTAATACCTTAGATATGTTAAGTTCTTCCATACAAGTCTCCTCCTTGTCCCTAATGTCTGAAGACCATAAATCTGATATAGGAAAGAGTATCACAAGTAGACCTCGAACGCCAAAAGCCATTTAAGCAGGAAAAGAATGGAATGATATTCCAAATGAAAGTTGAAAAAATTGAGAAGATTTTCAAAGATCTATGACAGAATTCAAGTCAGAGTTATTGGGCGATAGTTAGATAGATCAGAGCGGCTACCTTTCTTAGGAGTAGGTTGGACTAACTCGCGCTTCCAAAACTGAGTGAAAATACAAGTATTGGGCATAGAGAGAAAAGTTGAAAGTGGGACTGACCATCTCAGAATAACACTCCCTTAATTAAAACTCGGGGAGGAATGCTATCTGGGCCGGTTGCCTTCATAATGCTCATAGATTTCAGAAGTATATCCTCCCGATCAAATGTAATCACAGGTAAAGGCATAGAACATCTGAGAGGATTAAAAGTAAGAGGAGGTTGACTTAGAGAAGAACAGGAGGCCGAAGAGATTAGCCTTTTCAGTTGGAATTGTTAGCAACAGAACCATCAGAATTAATAAGAGGAGGAAAGGAAGATTTACAGAAGTTGCTAGAGAGGTTTTTGGCAAAAGGCCAGAAAGATTTCTCAGTGGGAGAATTAAGGAGCTCAGCACATCTTCGTTTGGTGAAAGTGCGCTTCTATCATGGAAGAGTATCCCTGCAATGAATCTGAGCAGAATGAAAATCAGCAATAGTGATAGAAGAATGAGTATTTTTACCCTCTCGAAAAGCGAGGTCCGAGCTTGAATGGTACAAGAGCAAGCACAATCGTACTCTGGATTTTGAGTAAAGGAAGATTTAGATGGAGTAGGAATGAACTTGCTCATCCCATCAACGATTAACATCCTCACCTTATCGGCAAAGACTGAAGCGTCTTCTGAGAAAAAGCAGTTCCTCTTTGGATAGTTAGCATAGAAGCATTGCAAAGCCCCCAAGTCATCCTGTTCAAAGTGCCAGAATATACGCTTTGGGTAAGGTGGAATAGTTGGTGAGAAACCATGAAGATTAAGAGAAAATAGATTGTGGTTGGTGATACCAATAGATGCGAAGATATCATATTCATAGAGAGAAGGACTAGTAGTGAAGCATAAGTCAAGAGTGTTCAAGAATTGTTCGGGACGATCCGGAATGTGTGGTAGTCTTTCATCAATTTCTGCTAATCGTTGAAAATACTGAAAGATTCGGCCTCCTCTCTTTCTGGACCAGTATGAGAGAAACCCAACCATTCAGTGTTGTGTACATTGAATTCCCCTAATATGAGGACCTCAGTATTTGGATGCGAAGTTTTAAAAGTGTAGAGAGAAGTATATATATATATATATATATATATATATATATATATATATATATATATATATATATATATATATATATATATATATATATATATATATATATATATATATATATATATATATATATATATATATATATATATATACTACATAAACAGTGGGATAAAATTTACAAATTATATACTGCAAATGTTGATTTGAACCCTGACCTCTAACATGGTAACACATTCGGCTAACCACTACACCATTGATGGTACAAAAAGGAATCACGTTGGAACTTCTCATGAAAAATGCCATGACTCCATCCCGTCGGAGGGGTCTTTTGGGATGGAGTCTTGGCGGTTATTAATGAGAAGTTCAAGCGTGACTTGTTTTTGTACGATCAGAGTCTTAACATCTTAGAGGTCATGGATAAAATCCTCATTAGCAGTATACAAATATATGGATATATATATATATATATATATATATATATATATATATATATATATATATATATATATATATATATATATATATATATATATATATATATATATATATATATATATATATATATATATATATATATATATATATATATATATATATATATATATATATATATATATATATATATATATATATATATATATATATATATATATATATATATATATATATATATATATATATATATATATATATATATATATATATATATATATATATATATATATATATATATATATATATATATATATATATATATATATATATATATATATATATATATATATATATATATATATATATATATACTATATATATATATATATATATATATATATATATATATATATATATATATATATATATATATATATATATATATATATATATATATATATATATATATATATATATATATATATATATATATATATATATATATATATATATATATATATATATATATATATATATATATATAATGTCTCCTCCGGTGGGCAAAGGCCGGAGGCCTAAAAAATTCCACCAGAGTAGGGATAATTCGGGATCTGATGGCTAATGGCCAACGTGACCCGATACACGGAGTTTAAATAAAAGTGTACAAGTCAAAGGAAGTTATGAAAACAGATAAAGGAATTGTGTTCCAGAGTTTACCAGTAGAGTACATGTAAGAGTGAGCATAACGGTTAAGTCTGGGGTGGGAGAGTCTCATAGACTGTGTAGAAATTCTTGTCGCACAAGCCCTTCTCAATGGAGGATGTGTGCGACGTGAGAGTTCAGAAGAGCAATGTCCGTTTAATAGCGATAGTAGAGAGAGAGTGATGTAACAATTCGACAGGAAGAAAGAGGCTGGAGAGAATTTGTAAGAGCAGGTTAATTGATGAGACGAAAAATCCTAGACTCCACCTTTTCGAGAATAGCTGTACGTCTGGAACAACCCCAGATGTGAGAGGCGTACTCCATTCAGGTACGAACAACACCCCTTTACAGAGCAAGCAACTGGGGTGGCGTAAAAAAACCATGAAGGTGCCTCAGAACACCCAACCTCTTAGAAGCTTGTTTAGAAAGAGAAATAATGTGATCTTTAAAAGAAAGGTCACAAGAAAAAGAAACACAAAGAATATTGAGGACAGATGAAGGTTTGTGTTGATTGTTTTTGAAGAAGATATCATAATTGTGTGGAAGATTGTGTCGAGTAGAAAGATGGAGGAATTTAGTTTCTTTGGTTTTGAAAACTACCATGTTTCCCCTGCCCGAATTTGAAATACGAGAAAGATCAGAGGTCAGTTGCCCCAAAGCCATACTTCTTGAATCTATCAACTGCTGTTGGGAATGATGTCCTTCAATTGAAGGTAATAATAAAGGGTGGAATCATAGGCATAGGAGTGTATAGCAGACGAAGTAATTGAGAGAAGGTCATTGAATAAAATTAGAAAAGAGTTGTAGAAAGGTCAGGTCCTTGAGGAGCACCACTATTTATAGAATTATAGGAAGAACATTAGGAGATGAAATTAAAGAGAAGGTTACAGAGAGAAGGATAGATTCCGAAAGAGGGATGTTTTGAAATCAAAGCTTTGTGCCAAACACTACCGAAAGCTTTCGAAATGTCTAGCGCCACAGCGAAAGATTCACCGAAACCCCGAAAGTGGAGGACCAAGAGTCAGAAAGTAGGGAAAGAAGATCAACAGTAGAACGTTCTTTACGAATGTCATATTGACGATCAAAGATAAGATTGTAAGAATTGAGATGTTTCCAAATCTTCCTGTTAAGGATAGATTCGGAAACTTTAGGGAGATCGGAGGTCAGAGAAATAGGACGGTAGTTGGAGGGTTGAGAGGGGTCCCCCTTCTTCGGCACAGGCTAAATAAGCGTACGTTTAGAGCAAGAAGAGAAGGTCGAAAGATGAAATAGTTTACCAAGGCAGGGAAGCACAAGTTTTGAAAACCGCAGGAGGAATACCATCAGGAAAATACGCCTACTTAGTGTTAAGCTCAGAGGGAGAAGAAATGATATCTTTAGAAGAAATTACAATGTTAGGCATAAATGATTTTGAGGGGGTTGAATGAGAAGGAATAGCTCCAGTAACGTCTAAGGTAGAGTTAGAGGCAAAAGTATGATCGAAAGGTTCAGCTTTAGCATAAGGTAAAATGGCAGTTGTGCCATCAGAAGAAACTAAAGGAGGGAAAGAGAAAGAAGCAAAGTTACAATTGACATTTTTTTGCAAAATGCCAGAAAGTTTGAGAGGAAGAAGAGCCGTAAAGATTTTGGCATTTGCATCGGAGAAAAAAGTTCTTGGTATCTCGAAGAATAGATTTTGCACGATTTCGGGATTAAACATAAATTGAATGAGATTCAGGAGTTTGAAGACACGGTAATCTCTGAAGGCAGCATCCCTCCGGCGGATAGCGCGAGAACATGTAGAGTTAAACCAAGGTTTGTTAGGTTTAGTAGAAGGGAAAGAATATGGAATGTATGAATCTATGCCAGAGAGAATCACCTCAGTTATGCGCTCAGCACACTCCGATGGCTCTCTCCACGAAAGCAATAATCGTTCCATGGGAAACCAGAGAAGTACAACCGCAAGTTATACCAGTTAGCAGCACCGAAGTGCCACAAACGTCTGCTCGCTGAAGGTGTGGGCCGTTCTTGCGGAAGACTGGAAGAGACAGAACAAGGTACAGAAATAAGAAGGTGATCGAATGAACCCAGAGGAGGAAAAAGTTTAACAGTATTAGGAGAAATATAAGAAGTAAGGAAAAGATCAAGTATGTTTGGTTCATCACCAAGACGGTCAGGTATACGGGTAGGGAGTTGCACTAACTCCTCAAGGTTATTCCGAACAGAAAGTTATAGGCGAATTCACCAGCTGGATCATGAAACTAGATAAAAACAATTTGCGGTGGCGTAAATTGAAATCATCTAAAACGATGATTTCAGAGAAAGAAGAATACAGAATGTGCTCTATTTTTTAGTTTAAATTGTCGAAGAATTTTTGGTACTCAGTAGAATTAGGAGATAAATAAACAGAACAAATAAAGTTTGTCGTACAATTGCAAGAGAGCTTTAGCCATAAAGTAGAGAATTCAGAAGACTCCAAATGAAAGACACGTGAGCTTATAACTTCGTTGCGCACATTTGCGCAACAACCACCTTTGGCTAAAAATTGAGGATAGAGACAGTAGGAGGTAACAGAATAAGGTTTGCTGTCAGCAAACTCAAGCACCTGAGTGTCGGTTAGAAACAAGAGATGATGTTTAGAAGAAGAGAGATGGTGTTCGACAAAGGGGAAATTAGAAAAAAGACCGCGAATGTTACAGAAATTAATAAAACAAGAAAACGTGCACCGGGGCAAGCCGAACGCCGGGTCATGGTGGCACCATCCCCATCATTGGAGTCCCCTAACTCCCAAGTAATGATGGGGTGAGGGGTGGAGGTTGAGGGGCATTCTTTAGATGCCACCCCTAGAATCATCTCCGAGGCAGCTCTTATTTTTGCCATTTTGTTATGTTTTATAAAGGTAGTGTAAGAGTAAGCGCTTTAAAATATGTGGGAACATGTGAAGAAATGGGATGAAGGGGTCGTGGTAGCATAGATACCAAAGTACGAGGTGAAGGTACACTAAAGACCCTCTGAGAAGGTGAAACGCGAAAAGAAAAGAACCAAAGGGCAACTGAGTTAAACGAAATGGTCAAGCCAATGAAATCACTACGAGGGTTATGCCCAATGGGGGGGGTACTTGCATCACTTCGGACGGCTCTACGTCCTCCCCCTATAATATATATATATATATATATATATATATATATATATATATATATATATATATATATATATATATATATATATATATATATATATAATAATAATAATAATAATAATAATAATAATAATAATAATCTTATTTCCCAAAGAAGAACTTTCGTCCCGTCAGTGGGATCTTTTGAGGAAGATCTTTGGGTTTCAAGGGCCCACGGCATATTCCGGCCTAGACTGTCTCGGATGTTGGATATATCACTCAACTGGTGCACTAGTTTAACGACTGAGTCATTCGGAGCTAAGCGCAAGGAGTAACCGCTCATATTTCCCTCTCCGGCCTGGCCTCGAACCCTGGACCAATCGCTTACTATGATGAGGGCTCGATCGACTGAGCTACGGGGCCACCTAAATATATTTATATTTTTTTATATACATATCTCCTCCGGTAGATAAAGCCCGGAGGCCTTTCAAATTCCACCAGAGTTGGAAAAACAATATTCTAATCGATTGTGTCAGAAGTGTTCAGATACACTGCTTTTGAAAGTATGCAATTCAAAGGAAGTTTTGAAAACAGATAAAGGGAGTGTGTTCCAGACTTTACCATTAGAGTATATGTAAGATCAAGCATAGCGGTTAAGTCTGAGGTCAGATAGTTGGACAGAGAAAGGATGAGACTGTGTAGAAAGCAGTGGCGCTTTTGGTTTGAGGCAGGGGAGGCAGTGCCTCCATTAGTATTTAATAAAAATATAACATTTTAATTCAAAAATTAGGTTAAGAAACTCAGATTTTAAAAGTTATCATATATATATATACTATATATATATATATATATATATATATATATATATATATATATATATATATATATATATATATATATATATATATATATATATATATATATATATATATATATATATATATATATATATATATATATATATATATATATATATATATATATATATATATATATATATATATATAATATATATATATATATATATATATATATATATATATATATATATATATATATATATATATATATATATATATATATATATATATATATATATATATATATATATATATATATATATATATATATATATATATATATATATATATATATATATATATATATATATATATATATATATATATATATATATATATGTATATTTAAACGGTTTATGCATGTACAGTTGCAATAGAAACATATTGGAAGCCTCCTCGTTACCATAGTAACTGTGCTATTTATTTATAATAAACGTCATGTATATTTTTTCATAACGAAGGAAATTGGTATTTTCTTACCTTTTTATTTTTATCCAAACTTTTTAATTTTAATGGAATTTCATTTTACTTTTTTTTCATATGTTCTGTAAGGTGAAGTCCTGTCTTTCGAATGAAGCATTTTATTTAGCTTAAAATTGAAAAGCCTAAAAAAAAATACTTTATTAGTTAAGGAGAAATTATTTTCCAACATTAAAAATTGCCTCATAATTTAGGATGATACTGCGCATGCGTAAGTAACATCTTGCCAGAAATCTTTTCTTTTTAATTAGTCTGACATAAATTGTAGCTGAGTGAAGTGTTGTTAATCTGTTTTCCATGCTACTTTTCAACGCTGATTCCAAATATTTTATTAGTTTTCTTATAAGCATCGTATTGTTTGAGATACGTTGGTGGCTTCTTATAGAGTACCGACACGTATTATATTATTATTATTATTATTATTATTATTATTATTATTATTATTATTAATATATATATATATATATATATATATATATATATATATATATATATATATATATATATATATATATATATATATATATATGACTATTGTTGTGCCTCCTCACCTTCAGAAGCCACGAGCAGCCACTGGTAGAAAGTCATGTCGCCCGGGCTCTTCTCAATAGAGGAGGTTTGCGACGAGAGAGTTCAGAAGAGCAGTTTCCATTGTAATAGCGATAGTATAGAGAGAGTGACGCAACAATTTGACGGGCAGAAAGAGATTAGAGAGAGTTAGTAAGAGCAAGAGAGTTGAGGAGACGAAAAGCCCTAGATTCCACCTTCTCAAGGAGAGCTGTATGAGTGGACACACCCCAGATGTGAGAAGCGTACTCCATACAGGAACCAACAACAACCCTATACTGAGCAAGCAACTGGGGTGTCGTGAAGTAATTCTGAAGGCGCCACAGAACACACAACCTCTTAGAAGCTTGTTTTGAGAGAAGAATAATGTGATCTTTCCAAGAAAGATCCCGAGGAAAAGAAATACAGAGAATATTAAGAACAGATGAATGTTTGAGTTGTGTGTTTTCGAAGAAGATATCATAGTTGTGTGAAAGATTGTGTCGAGTGGAGAGATGGAGGAACTGAGTTTTTAAAGCATTGAAAACAACTATGTTTTCTCTGCCCCAATTTCAAATACGTGAAAAATCAGAGGTTACTTGCTCCAAAGCTACCCTTCTCGAGTCTAGTAACTGCTGTTGAGATGGACATCTTTCAAATTGAAAGGAGTAATGAAGTGAGGAGTCATCAGCATAGGAGTAGATCGGAGATGAAATAATAGAAAGAAGATCATTAATGAGAAGTAGAAAAAGTGTTTCGAATTGAACAGAAACCTGAGGAACACCACTGTTAATAGGTTTAAAGGAAGAACGGTGGCCGTCTTCAACAGCAGATATAGAACGACCGGAAATTAAGTTAGAGAGAAAATCCCACAGGGAAGGATATATACTGAAAGAGGGGAGTTTCAATCTTTCAAAGCTTTGTGCCAGACCCTATCGAAGGGTTTTGATATGTCTAGTGTCACAGCAAAGGATTCACCGAAATGCCGAAGAGCGGTGAACCAAGAGTCAAAGAGAAGGGAAAGAAGATCACCATTATGGCGTTTCTTACGAAAGCCATACAGGCGATCAGAGATAAGATTAGAAGAATTGACAAGTTTCCAAATCTTCCTATTAAGGATTGATTTGAGAACTTTAGAGAGAGCGGAGGTCAAAGAAATGGGACTGTAGATCGAGGGTTGATAGATATCACTCTTACTCGGCACAAGCTGAATGAGCACACGTTTACAGCAAGAAGAGATTTCAAAGTAGAAAGGCAAAATCGAAATAGTTTACCAATTCACGGTGCTAGCTCTGAAGCACAGGTTTTGAGAACCACAGAAGGAATACCATCTGGTCCGTACGGCTTCTTAGTATTAAGCTCAGATAGAGCAGAGAAAAACGTCGTTAGAAGAAATTAAAATTTTAGGCATAAATGAATTGGAGGGGGTTGAAGGAGGAGGAATAGCTCCGGAATCGTCTAAGGTAGAATTAGAGGCAAAAGTTTGAGCGAAGAGTTCAGCTTTAGAAGAAGGTAAAACAGCAGTGTTGCTGTCGGAATATTCTAAAGGAGCTAAAGAGGTAGAAGCAAAGTTAGAATTGACATTTTTTGCTAAATGCCAGAAAGGGCGTGAGGAAGAGGAACCAGAAAGATTATTGCAATTGCGTCGGATAAAAGATTTTTTGGTTTCTTGAAGAATAGATTTTGCACGATTCCGGAATGAAATATAAGTTGCGTGAGTTTCTGGAGTTTGAAAGTGAAGGTAATCCCTGAAGGCAGGATCCCTGCTGAGGATAACACGAGAACAAATAGAGTTAAACCAAGGTTTGTTGGATTTAGTAGAAGGGAAAGAAAATGGAATGTACGCTTTAATGCCAGAGAGAATCCCCTCGTTTAAGCGTTCAGCACACACAGAGGGACCCCTCCCATGGAAGCAATTATCATTCTAATGGAAATCAAAGAAGTACGACCGCAAATCCGAATAGCTTGCGGCACCGAAATGCAACAAAAGTTTCCTTTCAACAGAAGGGGGTCTTTATTGCAGAAGACTTGAAGAGATAGAAGAGGATAAAGAGATAAGAAGATTATCGGAGAAACCCAGAGGAAGAAAGAGCCTAACAGTGTAAGGAGAAAGATTAAAATTTCGAAAAGGTCTAGAATATTGGGTTCATCTCCAAAACGATTAGTGATACGAGTAGGGAGCTGCACCAAGTACTCGAGTTTGTTTTGAATAGCGAAATGGAAGGCACAATCACCAGCCGTATCATGAGAACTAGAAGGAAGCCATTGGCGGTGGTGAATATTGAAATTGTCTAATATGTTGATTTCCGAAAAAGGAGAAGATGGAATGTGTTCTATTTTGGAGTTTAGATTTTCAAAGAATTTTTGAAAGACAGTAGAATTAGGAGATAAATAAGCTGAACAAATGAATTTAGTAGTAGAAGGGCAAGAGAGCCTAAACCACAAGGTAGAAAATTCGAGTAACTCCAAATTAGAGGCACGAGAACAAACAACATCGTTTCGCACGTATGCGCAACATCGTCCTTTGAGTGAAAATTGAGGATAGAGACAGTAGGAGGAAACGTAGAATGCTAAATATCTGAGTTTCGGTCAAGAATAAGAGGTGAGGTCTAGAAGAATAAAGGTAATATTCAACAAAGTGGAAATTTGAATGAAGACCGCGAATGTTGCAGAAATTAATGAATAAACAACCAGTGCATCCGGAACAGCCGGCTGCAAATTCCTGGTGGCACCAACCCCATCACCGGAGGCCACCAACTCCCAAGTGTTGATATGGAAAGTGGTGGATGAGGGAATATCTTTGGAATTCGCCCCTCTTGGATTCTCCGAGGCTACAAAAGTCGACGCCATAATTAGTGATTTTTCTTTTTGTTGAGTGATGTGTTAATGAAATAGTGTTTATTGTGTGAAAAAAGGGAGCCTTCTACTTGTAGAAAGAAGTGTACATTATCGCAAAAAAGAATCGTACCATTTTGCACCAGGATGTGATGGGAAGTACCCTTAACATCCCGTTTACACAATGGGGGATATTCTAAACGCCTCGGGAGCACTATGCTGATATATATATATATATATATATATATATATATATATATATATATATATATATATATATATATATATATATATATATATATATATATATATATATATATATATATATATATATATATATATATATATATATATATATATATATATATATATATATATATATATATATATATATATATATATATATATATATATATATATATATATATATATATATATATATATATATATATATATATATATATATATATATATATATATATATATATATATATATATATATATATATATATATATATATATATATATATATATATATATATATATATATATATATATATATATATATATATATATATATATATATATATATATATATATATATATATATATATATATATATATATATATATATATATATATATATATATATATATATATATATATATATATATATATATATATATATATATATATATATATATATATATATATATATATATATATATATATATATATATATATATATATATATATATATATATATATATATATATATATATATATATATATATATATATATATATATATATATATATATATATATATATATATATATATATATATATATATATATATATATATATATATATATATATATATATATATATATATATATATATATATATATATATATATATATATATATATATATATATATATATATATATATATATATATATATATATATATATATATATATATATATATATATATATATATATATATATATATATATATATATATATATATATATATATATATATATATATATATATATATATATATATATATATATATATATATATATATATATATATATATATATATATATATATATATATATATATATATATATATATATATATATATATATATATATATATATATATATATATATATATATATATATATATATATATATATATATATATATATAAATATTATTTCTAATACTGTTGCTCATATCCTCAAATTTCATCTAAAGAAGGATGTTATGCATATGTCCTAAAAGGCGTTGTTCGTTCTGGTGTTCTTATTTGGTGACTTTTTAGTCTCTACAGCATTGTTAAGACTTTCTTGACTGTTTATAACTAAATCCATTTATTTTTTTTAATTATTTCCTGACATTATTTCTCAAGTCACTCTAATTCACTCATAGAAGATCTTAATATTTCTTTCTTGGCTTCTAGTAATCTCTTGAGCAATAATAATTACTCTTCTCTTTTCACACTGCAAATGAAGAGAGAAATCTCTCTCTGTCATCCTTGTACGACATAGACCATATATTCTCAACCGTAACTGAAAAAGAGAATGAGAATTTTTTCAATTCCTTAGGTAATATTGAACGCCTATGGTCCCCGTTCACATCTGTATGCTTATAAAACTTCTTTAGAGTCCTTTAAAAACAACTTTCGTTTTGAGAATGGAAGATTTTTCCTGTCGTTACCTTTGCGAGCTAATCATCCTTTCCTTCCCGACAGCTATTCCTTATTTAACCAAGTCTTATATACAGAAGTGTGGAACCACAACTTTTTAAGTCATTTGACGATGTAATTAATAAATAAATCACTAGTGACTTCAGCAAACAGATCACTCCTATCACTTTCTTTCACTCTGAGCCCAAATTGCCTACTTACCTCAACATGGGGTTCTTAAATCATCCTCAACTACATCGTTTTGTCTCGATTGTTCTTCACTTTCCATGAATAATCCTAGTTTAAGAAGCTGTTTACTCAGTGATCCATCTTTAATTATTGACACAAAAATTACTACTTAAATTTCGCATTAAGCCCTATGCCCCACCACTTCTTCTGATATTGAGAACTCATTTCTGTGTATTCATCTCTCTGAGAAGGACAGAGAAATTGCTCGATTCCTGTTGGTTAGAGATCTCGCTGTCCCTAATTCTGTTCTTGTAGCCTACCGATTCAAATCTGTTTTGTTTGTGGATAAATTCAGTCACTTTTTTAACTGCAGCATTTCTACATTATCACGTAAATTAATTCTAAAATGCTCAAAAAGATGCTATTTTTTGATCACTTTCATGTATACGATCTTTCCGGAACATTTAAAATTTAAGAAGACATTAATCGATACTTTCTACATAACAGGTCTTTATATAGTAAGGCAAGTCTAAACATTTGGGAATGGAAGACCAAGTTTTCCTCTGCCACTTCTGTATTCAAGGAACAAAATTTCGCCATGGAAAATTCACTTGTAAAGATGTTGGGAGTGGAATGGGATACTTCTTCAGACATCATGTTCTACCCTACTAGTAGCTGCGATCTGGAAGTTACCACAAAACGAAAAATTATTCTCAATATAGATTCCGCCTTCAACCCCCTTGGTATCTTTTCAGTGGTCGATATAAGGGAAAAAATGCTACTCTAGGAGCTTTTTATGGGTAAGCTATGTTGGAACACGCTAACTCCTAGAGAATTAGAAAAAGAATGCAAGTCCATATTTATTCAGTTTCGAAACTGTGTTGGCATAATGTTTCCTCGTTAACTTATACACTCTCCAGAATGAGAACTTGATATCTTTTCAGACGCTTCGGAGTCTGTGAATAAAACTGTTATTTATGTAGTTTGTTGTATAGTCCCTATACAATTTAAAATATATTAATCTCAAATGTGAATTCTTTACTTATTAAAGATCATTAAATCAACGTCTGGAATTGATGGGTGCTTTACTTCTCTCCACGCCTTTTGATGTTTGTGCTATTCACATTCCATAGTGTGACAGTCAATGTAGATTGACTGTGAATACATTCCTCTAAACAATTCCAAACCTTTAACCAAAATAGGATGGATGAGATCCATAAAA
The DNA here is from genome assembly GCA_009176605.1 of Armadillidium nasatum. NCBI lineage: Eukaryota > Metazoa > Arthropoda > Malacostraca > Isopoda > Armadillidiidae > Armadillidium > Armadillidium nasatum. Next base: position 10,001 of record SEYY01019093.1, on the reverse strand, counting down.
ATGTTCCCTCGCTCCGTGGGAATGTGTGTCTGCTGGAGATTATCTTACAGATTTTGCTTCGCGTGGGTCGAACTCTAAATACAATTTCTCTGATTTATGATGTTCAGGACCATCGTGGTTGTTAGACATTCTTCTTTGGCCCGTTTAGAAAGTAGACCCTTCTTCTTCTTCTCCAAGAGAGGAAGAGAAATATCCTATTACTACTACTGCGATAGAACTCCCTCAAATATCTGGTATGTTGAATTTAGATTTTATTCAACTTTCATAAGGTGTTGCCAGTCATAAAATTTATATTCCGATTTAAAAACAATTTGAATAATTCAAAAGACAAAACTCCCTTGAAGAAATCTATTATTAAACCAATTTTCTCAAATCAGTTCTCCATTGAGGAGAACCAAAATGGGATTCTTAGATGCGATAGGCGGTTGGGTAATTCTTTACTTCTCTATGACACCAAATTTACTATTTTACTTCCATACAATTATAAATTTGTTACCTTACTTTTGAAGAATTCTCATTTTTCCTTCCAATATATAAGTTTTTTGAGCTCCTTATTATCAACAGGAAGGTCCATTACCAATATAGGATCACAATTAGAAAGGTTCACTCGTTCTTGCGTGTTCTGTAAAAACTAAGTTAGCTTATTCCCTTCTCCTCCTTTAGCTGCATTATCCAAGGCCAGGGTAAAAGAGCAGACCATTGACTGTCATTGGATTTGACATAACTGATCACTACACAATCAAAATTTTCAAAAATTGCACTACTAAGTGATAAACTGTTTTATTTACTTGTGCTGTTACTCGAGCTCTTGATCTGGAAATTGTTCTGGATAACAGTATCTAATCATTTCTTCATTCACTGCGATGCTTTATTGGAAGACATGGTACTCTTTCTATAATTTATCTTGACAATGCTTCCTTCTGTTATTCTTCGTCACAATATTTCAAACACTTACACTCTATTTTTAGTTAAAGATTTCCTTACACATCATTCTATCAGATGGAGATTCACTCCAGCTTCTAGTAGCCATTATGGGGGTACTTCGAAAGAATGATAGGACTTACCAAACTCCATTTAAAGTTTAACTTTAATATTGCTCTCATAACTTGCCAGGAATTTTAAGCAGTTCTTATTGAATTTGAGTCAGTTCTCAACTGTTGACCTCTAACTTTTGTGGGTGACGAAGTTCATTGTGATAAATCTCTAAATATTTTCCATTTATTAACTGGATACAAATTAATCTCCCTCAAAATTCCTGCATAACTTTTAAAAACAGACCCCACCATTCAGGATCAGAATAAAATCAATAAACGATATCGCGCTCTTCTCTCCCTTATCAACAATCCTGGAATTCTCCAGGTAGAGCTAACGTGTGTGTTGGAGATGCAGTTTTGATTAAGGGCGATGGACCTCGCTTAAAATGGAAATTAGGTGTAATAAAGGAATTATACACCTTCTCCTGATAGATATGTCCAATCCGTCTCTCTAAATACAAAAAATGGATGAAAATCTCTCCTGAGGTCATTCATTTATACCCTTTTGAAATTAATTCACGTATATTTAATTCATGACTTTCAGAGGGATCTCTCGCAAGCTTATATTCCCATCCAAGGTGAACCGAACGCCAAGCACATGCGTTGGGCAATCAGCGTATAAGAATAATCTTTTCACTGTCTTCACTCACATAACATATTTAGTACAATAAGACAAACAAAACACACGCAATAATGACTATCCTTTGTACATATTAAATATTCTTTAAATCTCACTCTTTGTTCATATTCTTCCGATGAATTTGGTGAATTTGATTGATAATCTGACTCATCTCGCAAATCCTTGTGCATATTGTGTTCGATGAGTTTCTGACTTCTGTTATGAAGTGTTGCATTACATATCTCTTATTACCTGTACTATTCTTGCCACCTCAATTGTTGCTTTAACTCTCTGGTTGAGTTCGATTGAGTACCTAATTTGACCCTTTTAGTACTCTTGAAAAAGGCAGACTGCAGGCATTAGCTGTCTGAACACATGTTGGTTATGAACCTCTGGTTGTCTTATGCATACGACATGAAAGAAAACATTCCAAAGAAAATTTAAGTTCCTAGATCGTTGAGCTGTCTGTACCCAAGTTGGACAACAGGTATGGTTGTCACGAACCTTTAACGGTGCGACACTACGATACGAGTGATGATGAGAGGAAATAGATCTTATCTTCTTGCTCTGTCATCATCGTTCAATTTATCCAATTTTTCATTTCTTTAATAAGTGACGTACCTTCTTTACATCTCTAATGTATTGGAAATGAAGATCATCCCAGGTATATAGAGTAGGCATTCCGAGGTCGATCACAGGCTTCGTGCAGTGTCTTCGCATACCTATATAGGATGTTTCTCTAATTCTATTACTTAGATTACTGGACACGAGGACCCAGTGTCCATTTAAGAGTACGTCTTTTAGGTCACTTGCATTCGCTACACCATCGTGGGTGTGTTATCTTTGTGAGAGTGTGGGTCTATACGGATTTCTACTTCATTTATACTTTGGTTACATTTCTTGATTAGACGTCGGTGGACCCAATAGTGATTGAAGTCACAAGATATTTAATTTAATTTAGTTATTTCCTTTTCATCATCCAAGTTTTTCTGTTGAATGGGAGGATCTGTAATCCTTCTTTTCTTGAAATGCAATTGCAAAAAACTCTGCTTATTTATTTCTCTCATTCTATTTCCCCTTGTCTGGAAGTTTAATGTTGTAAATTTTCTAACAAATAATTTACCAATACAATCTTATTAATTGGCTTTCATGTGCGACTAACTGAATGATGTTTCACTTTTCTTTTCTTTAGAGTTTACATTTAAAAAAAAGTCGTCACAATGACAAATAATTTTCTGATTTTCAGCAAATTAATTATTGTCATTACGACTTGAAATTCAATATATTTGTATTGCATTAAAAGTGTCATTTGTTTTCATGTATCAATAGGCATTACCATACAGTATTTTTTAAAAATAAAATCCACTTCAAATTGAATTCGTAATGATATTTGACAACAATTTCTGAGGCGGGCTTGATTTTTTGCAATATCCAGGTTCGGTGGAGTTTAAGTGACTTTGTTTAAAACTATGTATATATATTAACCTCTGTTATTTTATAACACACTAACTCAAATTTCATTCTAATGTTTTAGTTCAAATAACGTTATATAGTGAATAATTGGTTTTTGCATATGGTACTCTTTTTTAATATTAATACACCTTGTTCAATAAACTGATTACTTTAGAAAAAATTATGTCTTCAAGTCGGTTCGTCGCAAGACATTCTTTTCTCTAGCCACGAGCCATTTTGAGAAACACCAAATTTTTAGCTTTTTTTAATTTTATACTTGTTTCCATGAAATTTCATTTTTGGAGTTATTCTGTCTAAATTCTATATTATATTAATTCTAACGCTAATTAAATAAAACAATTATAAAAACATTAAATATTTAGCTAAGGATTTTCTGTTTCAAGGATGTAATCTTTTCTTACTTTCCGACTTTACGTATTTATTTCGCTTCAATTAACATTCGTTTTAATAGGCAAATTTTATATGAGATTAAAATCTAAAATTCGAATCATCATTTTAATACAAAATTTATAATTAAAATAATACTCTCTATTCAGATATTAAGGTTAATAAGGAATAAGTGCTTCAATTCAAAAAAAAATTTCTCTCCCTTGGTAGGTAAAAAGGAAAATTTTCGCTAATTTTCAGTAAATAAAAATTAATATTCAAATTTGATCTTCATACTTAACGTTTTACATATTATTAGAAGGACTAATTTTTAATTTGACATTAAATTCATTAGTTAGTAGTATCACGACGTATACTGATACTCAAATTCTTTCTGTACATTAACTCAGGAATTATATATATTTATAAACCATAGCTTATTACCATTTAAATTCATTATTGTGACGTAAGACTTGAATCCCAAGTTTGTAGCTGGTGAGCTTTAATCCACTCGATCTTTGGAGAGATAATGGTGATATATACACATTTAGAGTTTTAGTTTTGATTTAAACGTGCACTCTCTCACCTATCAACTAAATTTGAGATTGGAGGAAAGATTCTTCCTTCTTTTCATTCACTTGCCAACTCCAAAACCATCGTAGTCTATTTGATTTACTTCATATTTTCTCGAACAATATTTCCCCTCAAAATAGGTGTGCCCATTGATCACATTGAGTTTATAAGGTAATTGTTTTATGTTCTGTGAGGGTGTAAAATATATTTATTATCAATGCCGTCAAAGATCGTGAGTCACAGATCTACTTGATATTCCTTGGTTTCGGTGGTCGGTAAGGAGGTGTCCTTCATTTTATATCACCCCATTTTAATAATATTGGCATTGAAAATGTTTTGGAATCGATATCTATTCACAATGGAAATGAATAATTCTTTCTTCTCATTCTAAGAACACTTACCACAACCGTGATCGATTGGTTCTTCAAGAATTAATGAGTAATTTTCACGGATAATAACATTAATTAACAACTACATTATTGAAGAAGTATGAGCTAAACTCAGAAAAACTAAATACGATTTTGCATTCATCTATATCGGCTGACGGTTTGGAACGGCTTTTGCCTATATATATATATATATATATATATATATATATATATATATATATATATATATATATATATATATATATATATATATATATATATATATATATATATATATATATATATATATATATATATATATATATATATATATATATATATATATATATATATATATATATATATATATATATATATATATATATATATATATATATATATATATATATATATATATATATATATATATATATATATATATGTGTGTGTGTGTGTGTGTGTGTGTGTGTGTATATGATTAAAGAATACAAAGAGATTTCACTTTCTTTTTTTACTCATACATTCTTACAGTGGTAATGTTATTGATATTTATGATGTACATTTTTATTTCAGAAAAATAGTATTTAATATAAACAAAGAGAGAGATTCAAAGGAAATTTATTATGCACAGTTTAATGATTTACTTAATTTAATAATATTATTTTATTGGTAGAATAACATGGCATTTGTGAAAAAGATATTAAGTAAAATAATAAAATATTGAAATTTTTTACATTCTTTAGAAACTTCAAAAAGGTGACTTATTTCACAACTAAAGGAAAACCAAAATTCGTACCTTATGAGAGATTCTGCGTAAATTACTGAAATGAAAAAATAACATGCGGAAAAGCAAAATTATCAATACAAATAATAAAAAATTATATATTTAGAGACAGCCTTTGGGACAGAAATCTTTAAAATTTAAACAAATGACATCTATATTTTTAAAAATAACCTCTGCAAATCTTTAAGGAACTTGCTCTGTTGGTCTTATTAAAACTTCATTGATCTGAAATGGAAATGATGCATTGATAATTACCTAAAAATTGAAAAATGTAACTTACATTTATCAATTTTAATTAATTTTCGCTCAGAAAACAAAGAAAATATGAATGCCTAAAAGTTAAATAAATCAAAAATATTCACTATCAAATGATTCTAGCTTTCATTTCATTTATTTAGTCAAAAATATACTTTTTTTATTTATGTTGCATTTATGAATTTGTAAACAGATATATATATATATATATATATATATATATATATATATATATATATATATATATATATATATATATATATATATATATATATATATATATATATATATATATATATATATATATATTATATATATATATATATATATATATATATATATATATATATATATATATATATATATATATATATATAATATATATATATATATATATATATATATATATATATATATATATAATATATATATATATATATATATATATATATATATATATATATATATATATATATATATATATATATATATATATATATATATATATATATATATATATATATATATATATATATATATATATATATATATATATATATATATATATATATATATATATATATATATATATATATATATATATATATATATATATATATATATATATATATATATATATATATATATATATATATATATATATATATATATATATATAGTATATATATATATATATATATATATATATATATATATATATATATATATATATATATATATATATATATATATATATATATATATATATATATATATATATATATATATATATATATATTTGTTTTTTAATTTGAAAACGCTCACCTCAACATGAGGTGGAGATATTATAACGTGAACAACAGATGAAGCAACATCTTCTGGTTTCAAAGTCTCTATGGAACTGTATAACTGTTTAGCTTTATTTTCGTCTTTTAAAGCTCTGTATGCAAACTGCGTTGAAACTAATCCTGGGCTTACTGACTGTAATAATAACAATAAAAATAATAAAAATTTAGTTGGGCATTATGTTCGTTTCTTCTCTCTTTTAATTAAAGAAAATATAAAATTTAATTAATTACCGTTATTCGAATATGACTTTTAGCTTCTCTCATTTCTTGCCTAAGACCTTCTGTAATTGCTTTTACAGCAACCTTTGTTGCAGCGTAAAATCTTGACGATGTGAATCCTAAAGAGTGACCAACCGTGCTGAAATATAATGAATATAGATTATCAGTAAAATAAATGTAGCAAAATTTATGAAAGTGTCTAATATTTATGTTTTATGAAATTGCTGGAATTAACTTTTTATCTATATTTTCCATTTTTTAAATTTTAATGTTTCATTTTTTATTTATATTAAAGCTTTCAAATGCCCATTATAATAAATATTAAAACCCTCTTTTACTTTGAGGTATCTGTACAATATTCTTCTTTAAATTATTATTATTATAATTGTTCAATCTTACCTATTAATATTAATAACATGTCCATCGTCAATACCTCTTTCTCTCATAGACGCAATAGCTAGTTGGGAACAGAGGCACAAGGCTATAATATTGACGTTCGACATTTGGTGCAGTTCTTCAACAGTCGAATCTAAAAGATTAATGTTATGACGTTTTAAAATTTTTTATAATATTTTCCATTCTTTGAAAAAAGTGATAAAGAAATTAAGGAAATGGCTGTATTGTAAAGTTCTCCTTCAAATCCCTATTTTCCAATTTCTATAAATATAAATGATAGTTATATTTCCGTAAACTATAGTGTAAATTTAAAAAAAAATGGCATAAGAAAATTTTATTAAATGTAATTGACTTAAAAATCTCGATTAATTATAATAAAGCTCTTGAAAACATACAATCATAAATCGCGCCTAGTACCTCTACCAAATTAAATTAAAAGCGCAAAAAATATCAGTACCTAACAGTTTTTTTCCGTTGGAAAGCCCAGCATTGTTGATACAAATATCAACTCCTCCGAAATGTTTCTTGATTGTGGCGAACATATTTCGAATGTCATCTTCCTTTGTTAGATCACATTTTATTGGTGTAAGAGAACCATTGGAACCTTTAAGAGAATCTGAAAGGGCCTGCAGTAAGCAATTGGATTAAAATCACGCATCAGTTCAAAAAGTATATAAAGTAAATTAACATTCAATGCCAACGTATTTGTAATGATTAGTTTGTATTTCTTTTTAAAGAAAACACATTTGGTATAAAGCTTTCCTTGAATCAGTAAATAGACTTACTAGGAAATTTAGATAAGCTTATAAGTAAAAGATTACCTGCACATGTTCAACTCCTCTTGCAGCTCCAACAACCTTTAAACCGGACCTAGCGAGGATCTCAGCAATAGCTGCTCCAATTCCTGAACTAGCTCCTGTCACCAAAGCAACACGACCAATCCACCTGTCCATTCTGTGAAGATAAAAAAAAAAAAATTTCAGAAATTAATTAATATCAAATCATGGAGACTTCCTGTTTGTGCAGAGATTGTGGTTTGAAATAGTATCAACTTTAGTGTATATAAGTAAATCGTTTTAAATTTCAGAGTTGCATAATATTTCTTAAGGAAAATTGATGATTGTAGTACTTCTTTGCAATCCGTATAATTAGATAATATACATTTATATTTAATGAAATTAAATGCATGACATGAATGTTAACTGTAAAGTAAAAATATTAAAAAGACAAAACTTAAAATATTGCCTCATGTTTAAATACTTTTAAAAGCTATCAAAGCAAAGAGAGTTTAGTACAAGAAAATAATGAATTTACAGAAGTTTCTCGTTTAATTTTTAAACATATTAAAACAATGAGTCAATACGTTAAGATACATGAAAAAGAAAATAATACTGTGTGTAGAGAACTCAGTCGAGGCTTCTTGGTAAAAACAGCATCCTTGATCTTTTCCTAACTTCTTATCTTTCTACTTACACTGTTTAATTCTTTCGGTATCTGAATTCATTCTATCACCTTTTTATCTCTTGCTCTGTCTCTTCAATCTTCTGCAAGAATGGCTCCCTCCTTCGCGAGGAGACGTTTCTGGCATTTCGGTGCCACTAACTGTTCTGATTGTGATTGTACTTTTCTGATTTCCAATGGAATGATTCCTGTTTCCTTGTGAAGGGTCCTTTGAAATTTACAGAGCGCGTAGTGAAGTGATTCTCTCTGTCATGGAGTGTTACATTTTATATCCTTTATTTTTTACGAAATATAACAAACTGTGGTTGAACTCTGCTATCTGCTGCATGGATGTTAACTTCATTTATTATTGTCGTCTTCAAAGTACAGAAGCTCATGCAATCTATATTTAATCCCGGAAGCATACAAAATCTATCCACTAAAAACTCCTTTCTCCTTCAAAAATACAATAATCTTTCCGGTTCTTCTTCCTCGCTCATCTTCTGGCATTTCATAATATATATAATATATATATATATATATATATATATATATATATTAATATATATATATATATATATATATATATATTATATATATATATATATATATATATATATATATATATATATATATATATATATATATATATATATATATATATATATATATATATATATATATATATATATATATATATATATATATATTATATATATATATATATATATATATATATATATATATATATATATATTATATATATATATATATTATATATATATATATAATATTATATATATAATATATATATATATAAATATATATATATATATATATATATATATAATATATATATATATATATATATATATATATATATATATATATATAATATATATATATATATATATATATATATATATATATATATATATATATATATATATATATAATATAATATATATATATATATATATATATATATATATATATATATATATATATATATATATATATATATAACTCTATTTTTATTCTTCCTCAATCTCTTCACTAATATCTTCTGATAATGTAAATGAATTTTCAATTGCACTAAGGCTGAACACAGCTCAAACTTTTGTCCCTAATTCAACTTTGGCCGATTCCGGAGCTGTCCCTACTCCTTCAACCCCCTTCAACTCATTTATGCCTAAAATTGTAATTTCTTCTAAAGACGCCATTTCTGCTCTCTCTGAGCATAATACTAAGGAGGTTTACGGCTCTGATGTTTTCCTTTCTGTGGTCCTCTAAACTTGTTTTTCCGAGCTTACACCCTGCCCTGGTAAAGTATTTCGTCTTTGTCTCTCTAATTAAATTTTCCATTCTTGGTGGAAAATGGTGCTCATTCAACCTGTGCCATTAAAGAGGGAACGATCTCAACACTAAAATTCACGAATCTATCCTTAACCGAAAGATTGGAAAGAGCTCAATTCTTCTAGTCTTACATCTCATCGCCAGTATGACTTTCACAGAAACACTCCACAGGACGTCTTATTTCCTTTCCCTCTGACTCCTGATACTTCGCTCTTCGGTGTTTCGGTGAATCAATATTTTGCTGAGGGTGACATATAAAGCTTCGATAGA
>SEYY01019092.1:112500-117500 GCA_009176605.1 Armadillidium nasatum | reverse complement strand
TATTATTATTATTATTATTATTATTTATTATTATTATTTATTATTATTTATTATTATTATTATTATTATTATTATTATTATTATTTATTATTATTTATTATTATTATTATTATTATTATTATTATTATTATTATTATTATTATTATTATTATTATTATTATTATTATTATTATTTTTATTATTATTATTATTTTTTATTTTTTTTATTTTTATTATTATTATTATTATTATTATTATTATTATTATTATTATTATTATTATTATTATTATTATTATTATTATTATTATTATTATTATTATTATTATTATTATTATTATTATTATTATTATTATTATTATTATTATTATTATTATTATTATTATTATTATTATTATCATTATTATTATCATTATTATTATCATTATTATTATTTTTATTATTACAATTCTTATTATTATGATTATTTTTATTATTTTTACTATATTATTATTATTATTATTAAAATGATAATAATAATATAACAGATTCTTTACAATTAACTCAAAACTAACAAGTTTTCTATTTTTATTTCCCCCACCCCCCCATCAATTTGTTCGATTGTTCTTGTTGAAGAAAACAGAGGAAACCCCACGCCGCTTATCAGGGCGGTCAATTAGAGCAATGAGTCTTTATTGTGCTTTCTTGGACACGCTTTTCAAGATTAAAAAATCAAACTTACTTCAAAGCGGAATTTATATTTACAAAGAAGGATAAAAAGTCGTATATCAAATTAATTGAATTGACGAATCCTTCAAAAACTCAAGGGATTGTGGTTCTTTTCTTTGTATTGAATAAGAAGTATCCATATATATATATATATATATATATATATATATATATATATATATATATAATATATATATATATATATATATAGTGGTGGTTGGGGTGTGGGTCGAGTCTTTGAAGGTGGATCTGGTGCTCTTTTCACTTTATCTCGAATTCGTCGAGTGTTTTCGTAGCGGATTCGTCTGCATTGAAATCCTAGAAATTCCCCAACTCTAACCTTTTCTAACGCTAGCTTTCGCTGGTTGACGCCCGACGTTTATCTCGCATTATAAGGGTCACAACCCTAAGGATAAATCAAAAAGTAATCACAATTTGAATTTATTAGATCACTTTACAATTTGTACATGCTTAATATATATATATGTGACTTTCGTTGTAAACCTGAGTTGAATTTACGTTTTAAAAGTAAATTTGAATATACTAAGATTATTATTATTATCATAATCTTTATTATTTTGAGAATTTATCAAGGGATATGTAAAAGAATTATAAAAATAAACATATAAAATAATAAATATTTTTAAAACATAATTTAAGAGTAAACACTTTCATATTTCTATTTTGGGTACAAATTTATTTTGATGGTAAACATTATTAATTTTTTTTTTAACAAATTGAAATTTTAGTTTTTAGTGTTATTATATATATATATATATATATATATATATATATATTATATATATATATATATATATATATATATATATATATTCCCACACCAAGATTCGAAACCATTGACAACAGAGTCGCCGTTAGACAAAGTACAAAAGTCTCTGCCACCAATTTGCTTCACCTCCTCGAAAATAAATGCATAGTAGAACAATTTTCATGCTCTTCTGCTTCGAATCACTGTAGAAACTCGACACCTATTGGAATCCATAGGAGGGTGATTAAAACCCAACTGTGTCTACTTGGCATTCTGCTGGGGTGCTCCTCGTATATATATATATATTATATATATATATATATATATATATATATATATATATATATATATATATATATATATATATATATATATAATATATATATATATATATATATATATATATATATATATATATATATATATATGAGTTTATGAAATGGCTGCTGTCAGGAATGAAGACTTAAAAATTGAAGGGAAAGGAAAAACTGAGAATAAAATTAAGAGGTAAAACTTTTCAAAGCATTTTACAAGAGATTTTTTGATAAAAAAAAATCATTTAAAGGACTGTTTGGTCCGATTTAGATAATTAAAAGCTGTTTCAGAGATAATCCAATTCGAAATTGCATTCCTGTAATTTGAACGTAGAGTGTTAAAATAAAATAAAACTCTTTTAAGAACTGATAAAAATTCAGTTATTAGACCAAGAAAGAAAAGTTAACTTGTTTACCTGTTTTGCTGGAATGTAATCCTCGACTTTCATAGAAGTAAAGTTATTCTTATAAAAGAAGTCCTCGATTGAACCGACGGGTACAATATACATAAAAATTATAAGATAACTTACTTGACAAATGCATACTTCCCAGACTAGAAGATGTAAAAAGAGGATGCAAATCAATAACCGAAAAAGCAAACTATTCGAATATGAAAATAATGAGGATGCTCACCTTTAATTAAAAACTGAACTACAAGTTCAACAATATATAAAAGAACTGAAAGGATGTCAATTTAAAATGTTTTATTAAGAGTATTTTATTTTCCTTTGTATAAATATGAAATTTTTTTTAATCTACCTTAACTATGACCATAGATGTTGAATCCAACAAATAGGAAAATCATATTTTTGTAAATGATAAAAAATAAGAAATGAATAATAGTATTAAGTATTTGAAATAACTGGATTTTAAATGAAACAAAAAATAATCATTTAAATATTTTCTTTTTTTTTATAAAAGAAATACTTTTTCGAAATATATATTTTCATTTTAGGGTTAATAAAAACTCTTGTTACGTACCTTCAATATCGTAAGTTACAAAGATTTTGTATAAACCAGTGGTTCCAAATCTATTATTTTTTGCTTGTGGATCCCTGAATCCTAACTTTAAGTATCTGGACCACCAGCATCCTAACTTAACGTATGTGGACCCCATAAATCCTAACTTTTCATATGTGAACTCCTATATACTCATATGTAACATTCATAATTTAAATATATATTTGTAAGCAAGTAAAAGCTGATAATTAATTCCCACAAAGCTACAGTTTTAACATGGTAGTCCATGTAGTCCACCCTCAAATCCTGTGTGGTCCCCTGGGATCCATGTCAATCCCGGTATAAACGAAACAATTCATCAGAAAACAATGAAGGGATTCTCAAAATAGGTTTATTTTTATAATAGGTTTATTTTAAGTCAGGAAATAACTCAGTGAAGAATAAAAACCTTAAGTCCAAGTTGTACGCTGTGTAAAAAATTTTATTTTTAACTTAATAGATATTTTTCTTTGAATTTGATTATTATTATTGTTATCATTACTATTATTATTATTGTTATTATTATTATTATCATAATAATAGTAATGATACTTATAATAATAATAATAATAATAATAATAATAATAATAATATATAATATATATATATATTATTATTATTATTATTATTATTATTATTATTATTATTATTATTATTATTATTATTATTATTATTATTATTATTATTATTATTATTTTTAAAATTGTTATTTATTTTATTATGAAAATTATTGTCCTTATTGTTGTTGTTACTGGTATATCGTTGTTGTTATTGATGGTGTTGATGCTGCTGATGATGATATTGTTGTAATAGTGGTTTTTATTGTTTTTGTTCTTGTTGTTTTTGTAGTAGTAGTAGTAGTATTAGAAGTAGTTGATTTTGTTATAGTCAGTATGGTAGTTCGTTCCTTCTATTGTTAAAACTGTGTAAACTTATTATTTAACTCTTTTGATTGTTTACTTTTGAATTGGAACTACAATAAATTTCTATTTGGGCAAATAATTTTCTTAACTTTCTTCAAAAAAAAAAAAAAAAAAAAAAAAACCGTGAAGTAAAACTTTTTTTCTACTTTTTTATGCTCGCATATTTGTGTAGCTGTACGTGTTTGTTCGTGTCTGTGTGTGTTTTCTTAAAGATAAAAATCACGCTTTGTAAACTATAAAATTGTACTTCTGTCTGTCTGTCTGTCTGTCTGTCTGTCTGTCTGTCTGTCTCTCTCTCTCTCTCTCTCTCTCTCTCTCTCTCTCTCTCTCTCTCTCTCTCTCTCTCTCTCTCTCTCTCTCTGTATGTCTCTGTCTCTCTCTCTCTGTCTGTTGTCTGTCTTATGTCTCTGTCTGTCTCTCTTTTTTTTTTTTTCTTTTTCTCCTCTCTCTCTCTCTCTCCTCTCTCTCTCTCTCTCTCTCTCTCTCTCTATATATATATATATATATATATATATATATATATATAATATATATATATTATATATTATATATATAATTATATATATATATATATATATATATATAATATTTTTTTTTTTTTTTTTTTTTTTTTTGCCTTTTCCCACATGTTAGCAAAATAGGGACATACAAAAGTTTTCTTCTGTTTCTGCCTTTCCGCCCAGTCACATTTAAACACTTGTATGAGATTCTACATTATGTCCCTAGAATGGCTTCTTTTTCTAACAGTGATCTTACTCAGACGGAAGTTTACATCCTTTCTAATACTTTATGTACCTAGTTTGGAATAGTCACCCAACTTTTAAGCGCCTTGAAAAGAATACTATCTAAATAATGCTTCATTGCACAATTAATTTCCTATTATTTCGAAATATTTTTAATTAAAATTAATAAAAGTTTTAATGGAAAGCAAAATTAATTTTGATGCTTTAAGAAATTTTTAAACTGCCATCAACTATGTCAACCTTGCAGTTTATTTGTTAATTACAAATTTTTCTCGCTTATGCTTGCCCATATGATGTAAAACAGATTTAAAGGTAGCTTTAATGACATAACGCATATGAGAAATTTTCACTCTTTTTGATCGTATAGTCAAGGTTTTTCATATGAAACACACTACTGATATCACTGCATTGAACATGTAAAATAAAATGAATATGTAAGTAAAATGAATATTATTCTTGAGAATGGAGAAAATTAGAATTTACTTACATAAAATTTCATTCTTGGAATCTGAACCATGTAATTCTGACTTTTCTTTGGTCAATTCCAAATAGGTCACTAAGTCAATT
>SEYY01019092.1:75000-77500 GCA_009176605.1 Armadillidium nasatum | reverse complement strand
TCTGGATTTTTATTTAAAATGAAGTGGGTAAAATGGTACTTGATTTCATTATCCATATTAGTTTCCTTTATTGTAATGAAAAAACACCTTTCAAAAATTAACTCTATATATATATATATATATATATATATATATATATATATATATATATATATATATATATATATAATATATATATATATATATATATATATATATATATATATATATATATATAATATATATATATATATATATATATATATATATATATATATATATATATATATAATATATATATATATATTCTTTGATATCAAAATGTTTGGACAGCATACCTTCTATTTTTGAGACCTTACATCCAAAACGTTGTTCTGTTCAATTTTGGCATTACAAGAGGTTGTCAATCCATGCTAACCTGAGCTGCCAATTCATATTTTTGCTTATTCATATTTTTGTACAGCTCTAATATTCATCTTCAGTTTATTATTGTCAGTTACATAAGGAGGATACGTTTGATTCCGTAACCCTACATTATTCTTAATTATGTCTAGTAAACTGCGAAGTGATGAGCACACGTGTTTTTAGTTGAACGTGCGAACCATCAAATAACTACCATCAACTGAACTACCATCTAATCGCAAAGTATTATCTGTCTCATTTTATAATATTTGAGGAGTTAGGATTACACTCAGTGAAAGGGCGAATTTAGTTGTGCACAAATGTGAAATATTTTGGAGAAAAAAAAAAACAAGGATTCTGACAAGATTTCATCCCAATTACATTTTACCTGGAGGAACCAAAAAAAAAAAAAAAAAAAATCTTCGGATATCTTTAGACAGCGCAAAAAAAATTGAAAATAACATGAATAAACTCTTCGATATAGCCTATGCAAATGCTCTTCAAATTATTAAAATCGAGGAAGATATGATTTTCTTGCTTCGACAGAGGGAACCAAGACGGACAAGTTGTTTAGGAGGTATTGACAAAAATCTTTTAAAAATGAAGAAAGAGCAAGATAAAGGAAAAGAAGAAAAGAAAATCAAACAACTTCATCCATAATACCTGCTCTCTAATCCTCCGGAGTAGATGATTCATATACGACGATCTCTAGTTTAGCTGAAAGCAGTAATAAAGATCTTATTTTAAAACCCATAGTGCATTTGACAGATGCAATTTGAGCATAGTAGCTACTGTGTATATCCTTCAGGCAACAGCAGAAGCACTATACTATATTGATGAGTTTTCTATAAACAGATCAACCTTTCAACGAGGTTGATAAATCGTAAGAAAGAAAGAATCATGCTAAAGAAATTAAATCCGTGATTCAAAAAAAAAAATATTCAAAATTTTGTTACACCTCACTCGGTTGGCAAACTGTTACCATAGTTAAATGTCAGAGACTTCCAGCTGTTATTACGTATGCTAAAAATGAGCAATTAATTGGAGTTCTGAAATTATTAAACTCATCAGGTAGGAAACAGGCCTGAGCGATAATGAATGCAATAAAAAACTAGGAAATAGAAGACAAGGTTCATATTCTTTGTAGTTATACAAGTGCATCGAATACTGGTATTATCAATGGTGCCGTTGTACTTATTGAACAAATGTTAAACAGAAATATAATGCATTTTCCATTCCATCATCATATATATGAATTATTTTTACGTAAGCACATTTAAATGCAAAATACCATAAGTAACGAAAAGTCATGAATTATCATTTTTTAAATCATTCCGAGACAAATGGAAGGACATCAATAAAAATAATTATCCCGTTGATCAAGATCTTTTGAAAACGTTTTTCAAAGAAACTGAGTTGATAGAAGTTCTGAACTTTCTTAATAAGGAATTAAAAAAATTATCGTTACGAAGTGATTACCTTGAGCTTACTGAGTTATGCATAATATTTTTGAGGGAAATTTGACTCAGAACTTGAAATTCATCCTCCAGGGGCTATGCATCAAGCTCGTTAGAAGGCTCTAGCAATTTAATTTTAAAAAAATGTATTTGTTATGAAATGAACTTCAGTTATGTAATGAAGATACGAAGTCTTTACAGTTTCTTTGTATATTTATTGTGAAAGTTTAAATAAAACTATGGTATACCTGCAATTTAGAGGAAGCAGCACCAAATTCAGATTTGTGTTTTCTAAAATCATTAAATGAATTCGAGCTATATGACGACAATGTAACTATTGAAACCAAAATGAAGATCATCCAAATTTAAATAACGATTGTCAAAACTATACAAACAGATAGATATATTGATCCACCTGGTAGGATAGACGATAAAATCTTTGGTAAATAGATCTACTCTAATTGTTTTATTATAATTATTATTATTATTGTTAGCATTATTATTATTTTTATTATTATTATATTTGTTATTTTTATTATTATTATTATTATTATTATTATTATTATTATTATTATTATTATTATTATTATTATTATTATTATTATTATTATTATTATTATTTAGAAAAAATCGATCATTAATTTACAACAATGGCTGACATG
>SEYY01019092.1:67500-70000 GCA_009176605.1 Armadillidium nasatum | reverse complement strand
ATATAATAATAATAATAATAATAATAATAATAATTATTATTATTATTATTATTATTATTATATAAAAAGATAATAGTAATAATAATAATAATAATAATAATAATAATAATAATAATAATAATAATAATAATTCCACATTTCGGAATATTTAACATATACTGAAACGCTAAATACAGAGAAAGATATAACTATTTCTATTTTCTGCTGGGATTTTCAATAATAATAAGTATAATATATTATGATACGGATAATAAATATATAGATATTGATACTATTGATCTGTAATATGGCTATCCATATGTAATAAAAAATAGTTCTGAGAATAAGCAATTACATTTGGAGGCTATTTTCGATTATGTAAATGAATAAGAAATTATTTTGAGTTTCGCAGTATTAAATGATTGTTTTATGAGTGCTGGCGTTTAAATTGCTTTCGTTTGTGCGTGTCTTTGTATATGTATATTTAATATAAATGTATATATAGAATTTTTTTATATAAATAAATCTATAATTCTTTCATATATAAAAGCCGATCAGTTTTATTATATACAGTTTCAGAACTTATTTTTTTTTTTTTTTCGTGAGTTCGGATTTATGTTTCTTTTCCATCAATCGTTACTATTCCTGCCTCTCTGTTTCACCTTATTGCTCTCCTTATTTTTCTTTTCTTTCTCTGTTTCTGTATGACCTTTACTCATTTATTTCTTTCACTATGTTTCTTTCGTGTCTGTCTGTCTCATTTTCATTCCTTTATACATACTTCTTTTTTCCATTTCTAACTGCTATTTTTTTCCTTTTTACTTCCTTTCTCTGAATCATCTTTTCTCTTCCTTCCAGTTTCTTTCTTTACATCTTTTTCTCTCTCCGACATTATTTTCCTCGTTCTATTTAATCTCCTTTCATTCTATTGGACAGTTTCCTCTTTTTCTTGTTCAAAATTTCTTCTTTCTTTCTTTTGCAAACTCTCTTCTATACCAACCATAATATCACAAAGACGTAAAAAATACGCCTAAATGACATCACCTTTCAAGATTGACAGAGTCTCATTGTTTTCATTTTATTTTACTGTGACATTGGCATAATATCCCAGGTATGTGGAAATGTCCACTTTGAACAACTTCGCAACGTGACCTCAGTGACATAGAAGCGAGACCTCATACATACTTAGGATTGCATCGTAATAACGACATTTACTTTTGAAAATTAGTGTAAAATTGCGATGTTATTAATTAAAACCTTTGTGATGTATATCCTTATCATCCTTTAAGACATTGAGCATTTTTCATAGCATATAATTCTAATCCGATGTTAGTCTATGAAGAACTATTTTACATAATTCAGGAAAACCAGAATTTACGAAATTTAATATAATTATTCAAATTTTTAATTTGAAGGTTATAAGACTTTTACATTTATCATAGATTGATTACAAGTTAGTGTACAAAATATTTGAATAGGCTTACTGTATGTGGGATTTGCAATACCCAAAAAGGAAAGTAATATTGATATTTTTTTTTATCACATTGACAAATAGTAACATCGCAATAATATGCTACGCATGAAATTATTTAAAAAAGTGAAATTTCTTAATTGATAAGTCATATGAGAGCTAAAACTCAGTCGAGACACTGTCAGACGTAGAACTTTTACAAATAAATAAATGAAAATAAATAAAAATAAATAAATAAACTCGAAAACTTTAACCATTTATTTTAATAATTTAATTATAAAATTTCTGATTTGAGAAGCCAATTTTATTGCTTTGATATAAAACAATAACAATAAACAATAGTGCTCAGACAAGTAAATAAAAAAATATTACATAATTACGTATAAAAGTACACACAAATAGGCATAAAAAATTATAATCATACACAAAATAACAATAACGATACCAATAATTATAATAATAATAATAATAAAAATAATAATAATAATAATAATAATAATAATAATAATAATAATAATAATAATTATAATATTAGAAATTATAATAATACGAAAATAATTATATAGCAATAATAATTAAATATAATAATAATAATAATAATAATAATAATAATAATAATAATAATAATAATAATAATAATAATAATAATAATAATAATAATAATAATAATAATAATAATGATAGTAATAATAGTAATAAAAAAATAATAATAATAATAATAAAAATAATAATAATTATAATAACAAAAATAATAGTTACGAGCGATTACAGGATATTACTTAATTTAAAGATACAACATAATATTTTCTAATAACTGTAAAATTAAAAAGATAAATTAATATTTATGGAAACTTCTTTAAGTATAATAGAAACATATATTAAATGTAATAGAAATAATTATGTTAATAATAATATCAGCAAAATTGTAAGAAATAAAAGTAAAAATAACAATAGTAATAATCTAATAATAATAATAATAATAATAATAATAATAATAATAATAATAATAATAATAATAATAATAATAATAATAATAATAATAATAATAAT
>SEYY01019092.1:47500-50000 GCA_009176605.1 Armadillidium nasatum | reverse complement strand
ATGGATAGGATTATTTTTATTCTTCATAGAGTTTCATGTCTCACTCTTTTTGCTAATGAAATTTATAATACCATTATTAATTCTCCTTTAAAGATAATAATCATTCCCTTATTTATATTTAATTTTTACGTGTTCCGCAACGTCTTAGCATCAGATTAAAGGTTTATTTCAAGTAGAACCTAATTTTTTTCGGTTACTTACTGTAAATATTTTGTTACTATAAAGAAAACAATCACTTTAATTGACTTTGTTATATATATATATATATATATATATATATATATATATATATATATATATATATATATATATATATATATATATATATATATATATATATATATATATATATATATATATATATTTAGCCCCCTCCTTGAAAAGAGCTCTTCCAGTGAGTGGTGGTTATCTGTAATATATATATATATATATATATATATATATATATATATATATATATATATATATATATATATATATATATATATATATATATATATATATATATATATATATATGAAAACCCAGCTTTACACGACTTGGATTTCCGCAATCTCCATTTTCCGCGATTAAAATGTTACTCTTCCCCGCTTAACACGAGATGTTTCTTAATTAGCGCGATTTGAAAAATGGAAACTAGTCTTCAAATTATTAAAATACGATAAACCACAAGCAATTGAAAATATTCAGATATCATGGGAAGAAATCATTAAATCTAGCATGCGATCTGTTTGGAAGCATGTACTACCTCACTGTGCAAATGATTTTATAGGTTTTGAGAAACAAACTAACATAATTATTGATGAAATAACTTTGTTAGCAAAAGATCTTGGCGTTGATAAAGCAGATTGTAATAATGCACATGAATTACTTGATTCACATGCATAAGAGTTAAGTGAAAATGATATTCAATTGGATGAACAGAGTACTACATTTGAATCAGAAGATTACGAAATGAGCAAACAGATGAGCTAATTAAAGAATTGGCAACTAAAAAAAAACTCGATCAAGTAGTCTATTACATTGAAAGTGCAAAAGAAATCTTACTCAATGTTGATCCTGACTTTGAGAGGAGACTGATTGTTCGTTGGAATATCGACAAAGCAATGAGCACTTACTAGAGTTACTATGACTAAATGACACAACCAACCATTTTTAAATTCCTTTAAAAAAATAGAAAAAGAAAGAAATTGGTTTCAAGAAAATGCAAATGTTAATTTGAATAAATGGATTTAAAAAAATTTTTTTTTTCCTTCTTAAATTTACTGAACCAATTGTAATATTTCCTATTCATTATTCATTTCCCTTAGCGCGGTTAAGCAGTACATATATATATATATATATATATATATATATATATATATATATATATATATATATATATATATATATATATATATATATATATATATATATATATATATATATATATATATATATATACGTACGTGAGTGGGTGTTTCATGAGAGTGTGATAATACCTACATATTATATTAGTAAACATTAACACCTACATAAACATGTTCTCTTTAATACGTTACTGTTGAAAATTTTATAAATACCTCAACAAAGTAGAAATTTTCTTTTCCTAAAAATTATTTTTTTTATTCCTCCAAAAAAAAAAAAAAAAAAAGGGTTAAAAACACAAATTTTTTCCACTTGATAAATAATAATAAATTTGTAATTGAAAGGCAACTTTGTAATTAATTTTAATTTTATTTTTTATTTTTTTTTATTATTATTTTTTTTCCTCCTTTTCTTTGTTTTATATTTCTTTCTTCTCATTCTAAGAATTTTTTTACTTGGAATTTTCAATCTTACTTTTATAAATTCTGTTATTTTTCTGCAATTAATTTTAATTTATTCTGTACTCTTTCGTTTTATTTATTATATATATATATATATATATATATATATATATATATATATATATATATATATATATATATATATATATATATATATATATATATATATATATATATATATATATATATATATATATATATATATATATATATATATATATATATATATATATATATAAATATATGCAAACTCTGGATAATAATTAACCTATTGCCTTGCCTCCAGGTGAAGGCAGTCGGGGTAGGTCCTTTGAGTTAGTCTGCAGCAAAGTTGTTCATGAGCTTTCTCTCTGAACATTTCTTTTTGTATTGCCGTGGCTCAGATGTAGCACTCTGCCTTACCAATTTAAGATTCAGGGTTCGAATCCTCTTATAGCATACTTTATACTTGCGTATGATTATATATAATAGTCTGTGAGAGCTTTAAGAAACTTGAAACTATTATATATATATATATATATATATATATATATATATATATATATATATATATATATATATATATATATATATATATATATATATATATATATATATGTTTTTTTCACATTCATTTAATAATATTGACGTACGTCACAGAGCGTTTTCTAAGTAGCCAATGATATTGATAGTTTCTTGCATTTATTTTTAAT
>SEYY01019092.1:25000-27500 GCA_009176605.1 Armadillidium nasatum | reverse complement strand
AACATATTTCTCTCAGACTTTAAATTAACAACACGTCGTTATTTCAGTTAATTTTTGTAGTAGTTCTGAACATACCAAAAGTCTTCTACTGAATATAGCGCAAACCTTTGATTTCTAGATCTCCTTTCTGTCAATATCTACCCTTTCAGCTGAATTCCTTCCTTTTCGTTGAAGATGGCCATAATTTATTTAATAAATCTAATTATAAAGGTGTTCTGATGGGTGCACTACTATTATCTACTTTTTCTACATCTTTAATGCCTTACCATTTATTACTCTATTGATCACCAGCTCACACACTCATTACTCTCTCCTTCATAAAATCTTTCTATTTCATCAACCGTCTCATACATTCAAGAATGGTAGACTTGTAACATCAAACCTCTGATCACTCCTGCATTTTTAATGTTGTTCTTTTCAACTTATAGATAAAACAAAAACAAAAAAAACAAAATTTCTTCATCAATTTACGAAATATATTATTCATCTTTTAAACTATATCATCGAAAGCTAACAATTCAAACCTTTTTCAGCCTTTAAATTTTTGGTAACTTAAATCACTTAATATTTAGTGAAAAGATTACATTGTCTTTAACTCTCATAAAACAAACCTTTAAGAGCTTTTTTTCATTTCATCTCAGGTTTTGCTTTTTTATGGCTGCGTTCCTTTTTGCTTCAACGATGTATGCATAACATATCTGAGGAGATTTCACTCATACACTGCAAAAATTGTCCTAACGAATCGTTGGGACAAGTGGCAAAAACATCACAGTAACATTTTCAATAGAGAAAAGGCATGTTAAGTATAAGAAAGTCGCTTTACCAATTTTTTTCTAATAAGAAATAACTGAAAAAATTTGTTTTGACATTTTTTCCACTTGTCCCAACGATTTGTTAGGACAATATTTGCAGTGTACTGTTGTCCTTGTATGAAGGACTCTATGACTTTTCATTTACTAAACTTTCCCTCTCTCACTGAGTTTTTTCAATCACTTTATATTGAGGTTGAATTGTTGATTAATTATTCTTGTACTATACCTACTACAAGAGAAATTCCTTTCCTAACTCGTTTTAATACCATTCCTCCTCCTTTGAGATATTTTAGTATGACTGGTTATTTAAACAGTTTTTAACCTTTCTCTGTTCACCTCTCTGGCTCCAGACCCGACGGCTCTGCATTCCCACACGTTGTCTACAGATAGAGTGAAGCATAATTTCTTCTTCTGAATTCGACATTTTTGTTCACAGTGCATCTGAACATGTCTGTTGGTATTTAAATTTACTTATTCAGATACTCCTTATTCTTTTGCATATTTTCCCCCATGTATAACTATATATAACATAATATATATATATATATATATATATATATATATATATATATATATATATATATATATATATATATATATATATATATATATATATATATATATATATATATATATATATATATATATATATATATATATATATATATATATATATATATATATATATATATATATATATATATATATATATATATATATATGCACACACACACACACACTTAAGTACAGCTTTATTTACGTATTTTAGAGAGTTAATGATCGTTAAAAAACCTTTCGTGGTAATAGCATTGATCATTAGAGAGCATTTGTGCATTGTGAATATAAAACGTACTGAATTTCAGTTGTGCAGCGCCACACCTCTGCCATTGATCCATTTTATATATTTAATGCGTGCATCAATTATTTACTCTATGCACTATTATATATATATATATATATATATATATATATATATATATATATATATATATATATATATATATATATATATATATATATATATATATATATATATATATGTGTGTGTGTGTGTGTGTGTGTTTATGTATGTATGTGCGTGTGTAATGTAATGCATAATTATAGTCCTTACAAATGTTACACAAGAGATACCGTTAGTATTATCCTTGACTTTAATTACTCTTGCTTTTTGTGATCATCGATTAACTTTTCTTCAGCAGTAAGGAAAAAAAAAAAAAAAAAAGAAAAATTGTCATAGCAGTTAAGAAGGGACAGATTGTCTGTAATCAAATTAATAATAATTATGTGTAATATTAGAAATTGAACTAGGAGTTTATATATCACTGCCAAAGTTATTTCTTTAGTTGGAGCTGTAATAGTAGAGTATTAATAGTAGTAGTAGTAGTAGTAGTAGTAGTAGTAGTAGAGCTGTAATAGTAGAAGTTAGAAGAAATAAATTGCTCTAAAAGAATTTATATAATTTGTTAAAAAAAATAAAGAACAAGAAGAAAGATAATAAGAATGGAAAGAAGAAGAAAGAAAGAAAAGGTTAAACAAGGACAAGAACAAGAAAAAGAAAAAGAATAAGAAAATGAAAGCATAGAAGAACAACAAGAAGATAATAAAGAAAAAGAAATTAGAAAAAGACGATATAGAAGAACAACAAGAAGAAGATGAAGAAAAAGAAAGAAAAATAATAGGAAAAAGAA
>SEYY01019092.1:10000-17500 GCA_009176605.1 Armadillidium nasatum | reverse complement strand
TGGTGTACGTTGAAATTCACTAAACCATGTGTCTCAACTTTTGGAAAGTGAAGACCTAACAGTCTCGTATAAAGTGTTTAGATAATCAAAATGTTTTGGAAAAATTCAGTGTTTCAAGAAGAATGGAACAAAACACAAGGTTAATAAATATCGCAATCTGATATAATTTGATTACGTAACCTGAGATAAGATTACCTAATACAACTTATTATCACCTTTACCTTACTAGAAACTGGAATACCATTTAACTAGAACCATGCGAATAATAAATCTAAATATTTCAGCAAACCTATTTTAGTTCATTTTTACAGTAAAATCTCTTCTGGTATTATATATAAACAGAGTATATATATAAACAGAGTATATATATATATATATATATATATATATATATATATATATATATATATATATATATATATATATATATATATATATATATATATATATATATATATATATATATATATATATATATATATATATATATATATATATATATATATATATATATATATATATATATATATATATATATATATATATATATATATATATATATATATATATTATATACTATATATATATATATATATATATATATATTATATATATATATATATATATATATATATATATATATATATATATATATATATATATATATATATATATATATATATATAATATATATATATATATATATATATATATATATATATATATATATATATATATATATATATATATATATATATATATATATATATATATATATATATATATATATATATATATATATATATATATATATATATATATAATATATATATATATATAATATATATATATATATATATATATATATATATATATATATATAAAAGTTTTATATTTACTCAGTGATTCGTCTGTCTCTTTTTAAATCTTCAAGTATTGATTTATTTATATTTATTTTATATTCTATTTCATTTCTCTCTCTCTCTCTCTCTCTCTCTCTCTCTCTCTCTCTCTCTCTCTCTCTTTTTTTTTTTTTTTTTAAATAAAATGCTTCTCTCTTCTTTTGTTATAAATTTTCTTTCATTTTTATTATGCTAATTTTTTCTTTTGTCTTTTTTTTTTTTTTTTTTTTGTCTTATCTTTTCATTTAATCCTGTATCGATTTCCTCCCTTTTTTCAAATTTTTTTTTCCTTGTCGTGTCTTTATAAACATTTGTTTCTTCATTGTTATTGTATAATAGATTTCTATTTATTGTTTCTCTCTCTCAAACTATGTCTTTTTTTTCTCCCACTTTCTCTCATCCTCTATCTCCATCTTCCCCCCTAACTCTCTCTCACTCTCTTAAACAATGTGTTTTTCCTTCCCCTCACTTTCTCTCTGTCTCTGTCTCTCTGTCTCTTTGTCTCTCTGTCTCTCTCTTTCTCTATCTCTCTCAAACTGTCTTTTTTTCTTTTCTCTCAATTTCTCTCATCCTCTCTCTCTCTCTCTTTCTCCCACTTTCTCTATCTACCTCTCTCTCTCTCTCTCTCTCTCTCTCTCTCTCTCTCTCTCTCTCGCTCTCTCTTTCTCCCACTTTCTCTCATCCTTTATCTATCTCTCTCTCTCTCTCTCTCTCTCTCTCTTGTTTTGTTTTATTCTCTTTGAAACAGTGTTGCCTATTCATCCCCCCGCATCAAAGTATCGTTTTGAAATAAAACATTTGTTGAAAGACGAAGAGGAAATGCGATGTTCACTCGATCGTTTGAGTCGTTTATCAAACCTCTATTCAAGTCATTTGTCCGATTAATCACTGATATTGGGATTTTTTTCCGACGTTTCTTCTCTTTTTTGGAACTTGCTTTTCTCTTAATCAAAAAAAATGTTTTTTAATTTTTATAATTTTTTTCAAAGAGATTATGATTTCAAATTTCTTTTATTTATTTCTTATTTTTTTCACTTGCTTATTCTCCATTTTATTATTATTATTACTATTATTATTATTACTATTATTATTAGTAGTAGTAGTAGTAGTGGCCGTAGTAATAATAATACTAGTACCAAAGTCCTAGTATTAATATTAGTAATGTTAGAATTTTATTATTATTATCATTATTTTTATCATTATTATTATTATTAATTTAATTATTAGTATTAAAATAATTAATAAGTTTTATTCTTATTATCATTATTATTTTAATTTTATTATTATTATTATTTTTTAATTATCATTATTATTATTAATATGTTAATTATATTATCATTTTATTATTATTGTTATTACTATAAAGATGCTCACAATTACTATGAACATACTAGCCCACTCTTTAAAAAATTATCCATACTCAAACTATCAGATATGCTTATCCTCACAATGACTACTCACATTTTCAAAGTCATAAGTGGAATGTCAAATGAATTATTATTATCATGATTGACATTTTTCTTCTTCTTCTTCTCATTTTATTATTTTTATTATTATTATTATTATTATTATTATTATTATATATTATTTTTATTATTAATATAATTATTATTGTTATTATTAATTTATTATTATTTTATATTATTATTATTATTATTATTATTATTATTATTTTCATTATTATTATTATTATTATTATTATTATTATTATTATTATTATTATTATTATTATTATTATTAGATTTTCTCCCGCAGCTTTGGAAAGGGTAACTCGTAATTCGTGTCCTTTTTTATACATTTTTTTAAAGCTACTAATTAAAGAAAATGCCACCATTACTCAAGATATTGCTTACTATAACAGAATTTTTGAGCAAGGAATGAGTTCTTTCTAGAATAACAAAAATTAGGAAGAATGAATATGAAAGTTTTATATTTTTTATTTTTTTATTTTTTTTATTTTTTTTATTTTATTATATTGTATTTTATTTATTTATTTATTTATTTTTTTTCGTTTTTTGTTACTGACAAGAAAATATTGTTTCTTTTTTTTTTTTTTTTCTTTTTCGTTTCTTTCATTTGTATAGTCTTCGAAGGTACAAAAATATTTAATATTATTATAATCATTATTAGTAGTAATAATAGAATATTATTAGCATATGCTAGACTGAAATTTGACGAAAAATTGAGATGAGAATTAAATCTTAACGATTTACTAAGGAGAATCTTTGTCACTGTAGCTTAGATATTTAATAAATCTCTTTTTGTTACTCTAATTGTATTATTATTATTAATAAGATGACAACAGGATAATTTAATTTTCTTTGACTTTGACTTTGACTTTAACTCCTGATCAAGTTTGGACTATACCTCCTCCTTTTATTTATTGTGCCAGTTCTGACAATGTTTCAAGATAAAATTTCCTTTTCTAGCTCTGATTGTCTTTTATTCCATATTTAAATATAGATTAACCTTCTTTATTCTTTCCCTTCACCGTTTAAGAGTTGACAGATTTGGTGGAGGGGTGGAGGCGTTAAAAGACTTCTATTATGACACATGGTCTTATTTCTATACCAACTTTCTTTTTCTAGACATTCACTTCATTTTCATTTTGATTATCAATTTTACCCTGTTTTTAGATATAATTTCAATATATGCTAGATACCCCCTCCTTCTTCATATATTACTGAAAATGAGTCTTCTAAATTTTCTTTCGTTATACCTTTTCTTTTCTTGCTTGTTTTGGGCTAAATTAATCTGGCATGTTTGTTTATCTCCTTACTTTACTGGCTTCTAAAATCGTAGTCAATCTAAACTCTAAAGAATAACATTTTTTCCTTCACCATTATTCTCGTTGATTTCAGTATTTAATATTGTAATTAGAGCTAATCAAATTCTGATGATCCAATAAGTTAACTTGCCTATAGCTTCTTTCTTTGTTGATAAAAAACATGAGTGTTAGTTCAGCTTTATACTCTTATCTTTGATAGTCTTACTTAAGTCCTTTCATATCTTCAGAGTTTTCGCCTTATGCAATTAGAACTTTTCTGTTTTCTGGAGTCTTACAACCATTTTTTCTTAATTCTTCTTCTTCTGCTTTTTCACTCTTTTAACGATTCCTTGTTTGGTTGGAAAAAACCCTAAAAGAGCATCTGGAGTATTACTGAGAATATTTTCAAAGGCAAAGAGAGGTACATTCATTTCCTTTTCCCTTTAACTAAAGATAAAAAAATTTTCTTTTAGCTTTCATTTTTCTATTTTTTTCGAGGCAGGAACGTCATCTTCAGAAATAAGAGTGACTTGAAACTAAATATATAAAACAGGATATATAGTTTCTGCCTCAAAGTTTTTTAGTTCAAAAATATTATTCTCCATTACATATGTAACTTTTGACATGATGACCTTTCCATTCGTTCAATGACAGAAAACATTAACAGATATCGTTTACTCTTCAAAGTTTCCTTCTATAAGTAATGTTTCTCAAATTTTGAATAATCTTTAATCGTTCAAAATCAAAAGTCAAAATGTGTCCTAATTGATTATCAGGCCAAATGCAGATGACTAAATTTTGTTTTTCTTTAATTTTAAAATGTAATCTAATAAACTGCAAATATATTATGTCAGAAAGGCGACCTTGGAGAAACATTTCACGAAAATTTCTTTTATTTGTAAATGAAGTAGAAGAAATATGGTCGCTTTCCAGACCACAATTCCAAAATATATCAGCTCTTCTCAATCTTCAATAAACTTTAAAACCAAGTAATCATTTAATCTTCCTCGAAAATACACAATCAATTCTAATATTTCACGTTCCTAATATTGTTTCTTCATATTTTGAAGTTTTTTTTATTGAATTGTAGCTGTTGTCTTATTAAACAAGCTTTCAAAGAGTTATGGAGCTCTGGGAAGCTTACAGAGCTTTTTCACTTTCTCTAGTATACTGCTACAAATAAGTGTGCTCTCCGTCCCTATATAACATATGTATCACATATTTCATATCTGGGACAGTTTCATTTACACAATTCTTTTTGAAAAAAATAAAGATCTGTTAAAAATATTTTCTAATTGACGCTCGCTTGTCAAATCTCTCTGCGATCACTTTCTAATCACAAGACTATCATTTCACTATCCTTTATCTATCGTTATTACAATGGAAACTTCTATTGAACTCCCTGAAGCCTTCATACTCTACTGACAGGGAATCGTATAACTTGTTATTCCACACAGTGTTACTCTTTTCCTGAGCAACTCTGACTACAGACTTAATGCCTATAAAAAATCATAAGTGTACTCCTAGTGTAGAGTAAGTTGGTAAAGTGTAGAATACTTTCAATTCTTCTATTTTCAGAACTACCTTCGCCTCAAACACTTTCAAACCTCACCTTTCAGAATAAATTGGACTTTAATTTTTGAATGATATTATTTTTTAATCAGAGATGGAAGCATTGTGTATCCCAATGTCTTGTCTTTCAAGAATGAATTTATATATATATATATATATATATATATATATATATATATATATATATATATATATATATATATATATAATATATATATATATGCGAAGGCAGCACCAAGACAGGTCTTTCAGTGGGTTTAGTTACACACTGGGGAAATATAATACAAAGTATAAGAATAACTGAAACTTCTTTTCAATGTTTTTAACAGGTTCAGTTTCTTATTAGTTTACTCTAAAGAAATCCCTTAATACCTATGTTACAAAAATTAAAATTTACATTATGAAAATTTTTTTTTCCAATATATATTATATATATATATATTATATATATATATATATATATATATATATATATATATATATAATATATATATAATTATTAATTTAATATATTTTATATATATATATATATATATATATATATATATATATATATATATATATAATATATATATTATATATATATATATATATATATTATATATATATATATTATATATATATATATATATATATATATATATATATATATATAATATATATATATATATATATTCAACTTTGTATTCAGTTGAAAAAATCATGGTCGAAAATGGAAGAAGATATAAACACTTGTGTGATATATGCAACGTGATCGCCATGACCAATCAAAAATTTCTTTTGTAATATAAATGTATAAATAGCCTTCCTATGTTTTGGCTTCTATAATATATATATATATATATATATATATATATATATATATATATATATATATATATATATATATATATATATATATTCTCTCATTCTTTAAGGATTGTGGCACAGAGTCCTTCTTAAATCTAAGATTAAGACAGATTAAGAGAAAAAAATAAATTGGAAAAATCCATTAAACGGAAACAAAATAAATAAAATCCAAAAATTTAAATTTTTCTAAAATTTTTAAAAATCAAATTTTTATTTGCCAGATGAGATTGACTGAAAGTGTACAAAAATTTTAAGGGTTTGTTTAAAATCAAGAAATTAATTAAAAATTATTTAATTAATTAATTATTTTTCCAGGCAAGTGAGAATACTGATTGACACATCTGTCTTTGGAATCTGCAGATAGCAATTAGATAAACTTAATTGAAATTTTGGTTGGCATGGTCTCGAATATTATTCAGTATCTGTAATATATATAAAAAAAAACAATCTGTCCTTTCGTATTTCTTTAAATTAAATAAAATAGGAATCTGTCCTTGCGAATCTATCTTTAAATTAAATTAAATGCAATCTGTCCTTGCGTATCTGTCTTAAAATCGCAATTTCTTTGACTGATATATCAAAGAAAATTCGAAACACAAATGTATTTGTTTCTTGATAAAATCATTACAATTAATTTAGTTTTAAAATGGGAATTTCTTTTTAAATATTTAATACATTAAGTACAGCGGTGCATTGCAATATTGATTTCTATTCCTTTACTGTTTCTTGTAAAATATTTATGATTTTTATACTTCTATCTTATCATTTCTCTTTTTCAGCTCTGAATTTCTTCTCTCTATATCTCTCTTCATATATATATATATATATATATATATATATATATATATATATATATATATATATATATATATATATATATATATAACTATAAATCAAAATTGTCTAAAATGAGCGAGTCTTTCAAATAATATATTTCGTATACGGTGTTAGTAGCTAAATCAATAAATATTTAATACCTTATTTCAGTTTTTGTTTATTGTTCAATTCAATAGTTTTTATATAAGAAAATCGAAAAGTTTGAAAAATTTAACAAACGAATAATTCTGACACGTGAAGATACCAAAATCCTTTGGTGATAAAATATAAAATAAAAGGCTTTAAATAAGAACTGGTTTTATATATATATATATATATATATATATATATATATATATATATATATATATATATATATATATATATATATATATATATATATATATATATATATATATAAATAACTTTCTGTAGCCGATACCACCTGCATCATGCGGGATATAATCTAGTATATATATTATATATAATAATATATATATATATATATATATAAATATATATATATATATATATATATATATATATATATATATATATATATATATATTATATATATATATATATATATTATAT
>SEYY01019091.1:32500-43349 GCA_009176605.1 Armadillidium nasatum | reverse complement strand
ATATATATATATATATATATATATATATATATATATATATATATATATATATATATATCTTGAACAAGGAACAAAAAACATATAATAAAACCAGTAATTTTTTTTCCACAAAAAAAAAAAAAAAAAAAAAAAACCACCTCCCGCAAAATGTAAAAAACTGCTTTAGTCTGTTTACATTCTTTAAGATCTGTCTTTTTAGGACAAAACTAGCAACATTCAAATATTAGGAAGACAAACTAGCAACTTGAAAATAACTGCTATTGGAATTTGTCATTCTTTATTTCGTAAGTTGCCAGATCTGTCTTATTTTTTAAGAATAATAAGTTGGCCTAATTTGGGACTGAAATTTTACAGCCCATACTTTATTTAATTTCAATGTGTGAAAAAAAATATCGTACAATAAATTTTCAGTTTCAAAATGCATTTACTTGTTATTTTCTTTATTGATTTATACTTTTTATGTATTAAGTTGTTAAAAAAATGAATTTAAATCACTTTTCTCTGACAAAAATTTCATATTTATTCAACATCCTACGCCTAGTATTTTTAATTTGGAGGGGCTGCAGCCCTGGAGCCCATATAGACGAGCCGCCACTGTATATATATATATATATATATATATATATATATATATATATATATATATATATATATATATATATATATATATATATATATATATATATATATATATATATATATATATATATATATATATATATATATATAATTGTGGTGTTCCTCAGGGTTCTGTTCTATCTCCTACTTTATTCTCACTTTTCATCAATGACCTCCTCAGCTGTACTTCTAAATCTGTTCATTCTTGTTCCGACAAGTCAACTCTCTCCCTCCTTTGCTTCAAGAGTTGCTTCTCATCTTCAATTTTTCGATTCCAATCTCTCTGATATGGATGGGATTTCCCCGGTGGGCTACCGCACCTTGTGAAATTCAACTCTTTGAAAACACAATTTCATATCTCTTTCTCAAGAATACCTCCCAACTTTCCTATCACTTTTGACAGCTCTCCCGTCTCACCTGTGAATAACATGAATATTCTTGGTCTGAACATAAACAATAAATTATCTTGGAAATATCATATCACAAAGGTTGCTAAGGTTGTCTCTAAAAAGCTGGGGGTTCTGTTCAGATTGCTGGTATTTTTTTCTTCTAAACAGATTTTCCAAATATATGAGGGTCTTATCTGTCCTTGCATCGCGTACTGTTCTCACATTTGGGGGCGGTTCAGTTTCCACCCTTCTTTTGGATATGGTTGAGTATAAGGCTAAAAAACTAATAAGCTGTCCCTTACTTTGAAACTCACTTGACCCTCTTTCTCTGAAAGGTGACGTTGGACCACCATCTCTTTTCTATAGGTACTACAACGAGGCTCGAGGACGTTGACCTCTCGCATTCCACCACCATTGTATCTCCCAGTCGCAGCACAAGGGGTGCCTTGCTTTCACCTGAATTTTGTGTGAACAGTGAAAACCCCAAGCTTCCAACTTCCAAATATGCTCGTTGCATGGTGCCTTCTCCTTTCCAGCCACTTCTGTTCTGTGGAACTCCCCTATCTTCTGCTATTCGTGCTGTATATAAAAATCCCCCCTTTGGCGCCTAACATCTAAATTATCTGTCTTCGCCTACCTGAGGAATCTACGTTAGGTTCGGGATTGAGTGTTTTTTTTTTTTTTTTTAAATTATACCCCCTCCTTAAAAAGGCTATGCCCGTGAGTGATGTCTTTTATTTATATATATATATATATATATATATATATATATATATATATATATATATATATATATATATATATATATATATATATATATATATATATATATATATATATATATATAATAACCACAAAACCGCTAAATAAAACAATAAAAATAATAAAAAGTTAAAATTAAGGGGAATTAACAACGTGCTAAAACCAGAAATAGAAGTAAAAGGAATAAAAATTTAAAACGCACTATATTTCGGGGAACTACCCCCGTTTCTGATGCGATCAGGTTAAAAGAAAAGTTAAGACAGGAACTCAAAAAGTCTTGGTGCTATCTTATATAGAAGCGACAAACAAATGAACAAACAGAAGGAAAAGGCGCAGGCACATAAATAATAAAAATACATAAACGAACTGACGCAAACTAAAACACACACGCGAAGATACACATCCTCTAACATACACGCACACACACATATATATACATACATACACATACCCATATACATGATCATGCATACATATACACTTACATACATACATATTTAAAATTTAAAAACCGACCTCTAAAAACCAACTTTTGCATTCTTTCTCCGACCACCCTGACTACATCAAAAAGAACATAATTTTCAATTCCTTCTCTCGTTCGTTTTTACTCACAGATCCTTGCTTTATAGATGAAGAAAAAATATTTGTTTTCCAACTGTTCCTGAACCTCGGATATTCACATGACTACATCCAAGCACAATACCGAAAAGCACGTTTCCACTTTTATAATTGTTATACTCCGTCTATTCCTGTCCAGCCCCAAAATATAATCATACTTCCTTATGCAAAATCGTTACTGTCCTTGAAATTTACGTTGAAAAACATTCTTAACATTAACCTTATTTTTACATTCCCTGACACTTTGCATTCAAATTTAATTAAAAACAATACATCCAAAATAGTACCAGCAGGAGGTGTGTATAAAGTTGATTGTGACACTTGTCACAAATCTTATATTGGATGAGACTTCTAAAGACTTTACAATTTCGCATTTCACAACATAAAGCTGATATTCAAAGACAAAATCTGAGTAATGCTTTTTTTTCACACATCACTGAAAATCACATTATCAATTGGAACAGTTCTCGGTTTCATATATCTTTCTAAAAATAAAAATATCTTAAGACTAGTTGAATCATTTTTTATAAAAAATAGTAACAATTTTAATTCTTCCACCGGTTTCTTTGAACTAGATGATTTTACTTTTAATTTTCTAAAGACACTTTTATGATCTACTTTTATTTTTTTTTATTTGTACCTTTTTTTTTTTTTTTTTTTTTTTTTTTTATATTTATGTATTTATGGATGTATGTATATATATGTATGTATGTGTATATGTATGTGTGTGTGTATTTGTGTATATAAAAGTTTGTGTGTGCGTGTGTATGTTAGAGGATGTGTATCTTCGCGTGTGTTTTAGTTTGCGTCAGTTCGTTTATGTGTTTTTATTATTTATGCGTCTGCGCCTTTTCCTTCTGCTTGTTCATTTGTTTGTCGCTTTGTTGCTTCTATATAAGCAAGCACCAAGACTTTTTGCGTTCCTGTCTAACTTTTCTTTTAACCTGATCACATCAAAAACGGGGGTAGTTCCCCAAAATATAGTGCGTTTTAAATTTTTATTCCTTTTACTTCTATTTCCGGTTTTAGCACTTTGTTAATTCCCCTTAATTTTAACTTTTTATTATTTTTATTGTTTTATTTAGTGGTTTTGTGGTTATTATTAATAATAGAGAGCGAGTTGTTTAGTTCTCTTAAAGGTATTTTTAATGTATATATATATATATATATATATATATATATATATATATATATATATATATATATATATATATATATATATATATATATATATATATATATATATATATATATATATATATATATATATATATATATGTGTGTGTGTGTGTGTGTGAGAGAGAGAGAACGCCAAGAGGAAGAAGACCGAAAGGGAGACAAAGGAGAGATGGATGGATTTAGTTGGGAATTCACTGAGGCGACATCAGCTGCCTACAGTGAAACAGTTAGTGGAAGATGGAATTATTTCCGACAGATCTAGATGGAGACTAGCACAGAGCACCCAACCTCTTAGCCTATTTAAAAAGAAGTAATGTGATCCTTCCCTTCCAAGATAACAAGAGAAAGAAACACTGAGAATATTAAGGACAGATGAAGGCTGAGTTATGCGTTTTTGAAGAAGACATTATAGTTGTGTGAAGGTTGTCACAAGAAGAGAGATGAAGGAACTGAGTTTTTGAGGCATTGAAAACAATCATGTTTTCACTGTCCCAATTTGAAATATGAGAAATATGAGAGGTCAGCTGCTCCAAGGCCACGATTCTAGCATCAATTAACTGTTGCTGGGAGGGGTGCCTTTCAAACTGAAAATGAGTAATGAAGGGTAGAATCATCAGCATAGAAGTGGATAGGTGATGAAGTATAGAAAGAATTTCATTAATGAAAATTAGAAAAAGTGTTGGGAATAGGACAGATACTTGAGGAACACCACTATTAATAGATTTAAATAATGAAAGGTAGCCATCTACAACAGCAGCTATAGAGCGACCAGAAAGAAAATCAGAGAGAAGACTACAAAGAGAAA
Organism: Armadillidium nasatum; assembly: GCA_009176605.1. Lineage (NCBI taxonomy): Eukaryota > Metazoa > Arthropoda > Malacostraca > Isopoda > Armadillidiidae > Armadillidium > Armadillidium nasatum. The sequence goes on along the minus strand of SEYY01019091.1, from coordinate 38,978 downwards.
GATAGATTCTGAAAGAGGGAATTTTAGAAATCAAAGCTTTGTGCCAGGGTGGAGTGAACTCTGAAGACTTTCAGCTACTCTGTTATAATTTAAGTAACTCCATTTCAAATAATTTTCAGGATTTAAATAAAAAAAAAAAAAAATACCTATATTGTAAATCTACAAAGTATAAACTGAAAACTAGCATCAGTTTTTTATATCATAGTAAATGAAATTATCATGAAAGTCTGCATATATATCTGCTAATCAATGTAGAGCAAATTATTTGGAAAGAATCTTTGAAAAAAGAAAAAAAAAAGATAAAGTGTCATTTACATCAAATGTTGGCATTAATTTGTGTAATTGTGATTTCTATGCATGGGAATGTTCCCTATTTCTGACATTCTGCTTAAGCTGGTAATTTATTTAATTAATAGTGCAATAGTGGGGTATTCATTAATTACTTGGAAAGAATCTTTGAAAAAAGAAAAAAAAGATAAAACTGTCATTCACATCAAAAAGATGAATAAATGATGATATTTTTGTCCTAAGAATATTGGGAAAAAATTTAATGAAAAACAAATATATTTTTTTCACATACATTGGAAAATGTTTATTTTAGGATCTCAGGGAGCTAGGTATGGTGTATAAATATATTGGGCTTAGGTTAAGAAGCTTTCTGACCTTATATATCGATATTTTGAAATATCAGTTTTAATCGATATTTTAAAATTTTGATAGTCGTAATCTTAGTTGAACTTTCCCTTACATTGAGATAGGTAATTTATTTTAAGATGAATATTCAAGACATAAGTTTAATTTGTTCTAGAGATTGGTGTCTTCTTGCGTTTTTGCAACATTTCAAATTAGTTCTTAGTGAAAAACAATGTGATAAGTGTAAAGTAAAATGTCAAATATCAAAAATAAATGGTAAAAAAAAAAAAAAATTTTTTTTTTACAGCAGCAAAAAACATTGTGGTTTTAAAAGTACTGTTCCTCCCAAAAACTATTGGTTTTCGGATATTCATTTATCTTATGAAGATGCAATATATATTATGTTTTTTTTTTTTTTTGTTTTTTTTTACAAAATTTAACAGTAAAACAGGTGTCAAATTGTGTTAGTGTTAGCAAAACTACAGTGATTGACTGGTTCAACTTTTGCAAAGAAGTTTGTATTTTGGAATGTCTCACACTTTCAACCAAGATCGGGAGAAAAGGTAAAGTTGTGGAAGTTGATGAATCTTTATTTGGAAAGCAGAAATATCATAGGGTCAGATTTGTGGAGGGGCAATGGGTATTTGGAGGAATTGAAAGAGGTTCGAAGGCTTGTTTTTTAATTCCCGTTGAAAAATGAGATAGTGCTACTCTTACTAAGATCATCAAAGAAAATATAGAATGTGGAACAACAATAATCACCAACTCATGGAAAGGTTATAAACATATAGAAAAACATGACTACAAACATTTGACAGTAAACCACTCAGTAAATTTTAAAGATAAGGACACCGGAGCACATACCAACACAATCAAAAGCACCTGGTCTCAAGTAAGTTAATAGTTTGTAATTTTATTTTCAGTTAAGATACCTTGAATTCAGGTTATGTTACACAATATATTTAATTATATTACAATTATCATAATTAATTAGGTCAAATTAAGTATACTATCACGTTGAAGATCTTTACAGCTCATTGGATATTTGGCTACTTTTATGTGGTCAAGAAGGTTTGAGGAAAATGAAAAATTTACTGCTTTTCTCGAAGCAATTGTCAACCAATTTCCATAACATGTAAGCTATAATATACCTATATATATATATATATATATATATATATATATATATATATATATATATATATATATATATATATATATATATATATATATATATATATATATATATATATATATATATATATATATATATATATATATATATATATATATATATATATATATATATATATATATATATATATATATATATATATATACCGGATATATATATATATATATATATATATATATATATATATATATATATATATATATATATATATATATATATATATATATATATATATATATATATATATATATATATATATTATATATATATATATATATATATATATATATATATATATATATATATATATATATATATATATATATATATATATATATATATATATAATGTGTGTATATGTGGTGTAATACAGCAGTAGGCCTGTATCTCACAGGCAACGTTCTTGTATAGGTTAGGCCTGTATCTTACTGCAACTTCGGTAGTTCAGGTTATAAGTCAAACTAAGTATGCTAGAAAACCAAATAATACATATATATATATATATATATATATATATATATATATATATATATATATATATATATATATATATATATATATATATATATATATATATATATATATATATATATATATATATATATATATATATATATATAATATATAATATATATATATATATATATATATATATATATATATATATATATATATATATATATATATATATATATATATATATATATATATATATATATATATATATATATATATATATATATATATATATATATATATATATATATATATACATAATGTGTGGTGTAATACGTCAGTAGGCCTGTATCTCAAGGCAACATTCTTGTATAGGTTAGGCCTGTATCTTATGTCAACTTCAGTAGGGTTCAAGTTTACTTGAGGGAAGTTTTTTCAGCACTCGAAAATAAATGAAAAATTTAGGGTAAAATTAAAATAATTTTTTGAAAATTTATTATTAAACCCAATAATAGTGAAGCATAATAACTAAAATTTTTGTGTCTTTTTAATATGAAATTATTATTGAAGTACAACATGTATAGTTTTACTACTAACCTAACCTAACATATCCTATCTTAACATACCTAACTTAGAGTTTCAGAGAAAGTTTCCTCAAAAAAACTTGTGCCCTTCGGTAGTTAAGGTTATGATAAGTTGAACTAAGTACGCTAGAAAACTAAATAATAATAATTATAAAAATTAGAATAATAGGCATACATGAAATGAAAACTAAATAATAATAACACAAATATCAAAAAATTTGAATTGATATATTGATTTTTGGAATATCGATATTTCCAAATATCGAAGGTCAGAAAACTTCTTAACCTTTACCAATATATTGAGTACACATAGTAATAAAAATTAATTATAAAAGAAATTAAAGAGTCATACATACCAGATTGAAAATGATCCCTATACTCTTCTTCTTTAATCCATGAGCAAAATGACATTTTTCTAAATATATGACTTTGAGGTGAGGTGTTTCTGATATAATTACTACTAGCTATAGCTACTTTATATAACTTTAAAATACTCATATACTACAATTAAAATTAAAAAAAAAAAGTGGTAATAATTTGATATAGCACGAACCTCTACTAATTTCACTATATTGAAAATATGAACTCAAAATATGTTTACATGCATTCTACAGATACTTTTCTTTCTCGGTCGAGTAATATAAATACATAATAAAAAGAAAACTCCCCAAAAATTATTAAAACAAAAATACTATTTATCAGCAATAACGCAATGAACTGTCTTGTAAACTGTCTTGTTATTTTGCTTCAAATAAACTTTTAGCACCTCCGTTTTCTATATTTAAAAGGGAAAACGGAATTCAACGACGAACTATAGTAAAAGAGAAAATGGAATTGAACCATGAATTATATATATATATATATATATATATATATATATATATATATATATATATATATATATATATATATATATATATATATATATATATATATATATATATATATATATATATATATATATATATATATATATATATATATTATTCTCTTTTTACTTTAGTTCCTTTTAGTAACATTTTCTCTTTTATTTTAGGTCACCGTTTATTTACATTTTTTCTCTCTCTTTTTAGAGAGAGAGAGGGTAAACTTTGGAGATATCGTGCCCGATCGAATATAATATCGATACATTGAAACATCGATATATCAATGCAAACTTTTAACATTTTTATTATTATTATTTAGCTTTCATTTCATTTATACCTATTATTATTATTATTATTATTATTATTATTTATTATTATTATTATTATTATTATTATTATTATTATTATTATTATTATTATTATTATTATTATTATTATTAATTAGTTTTCTAGCGTACTTAGTTCGACTTATCATAACCTGAACGACCGAAGTTTGCCGTGTGATACAGGCCTAACTGATTGATGGAACGTTGCCGTAGATTAGGCCTACTGCTATATAACACCAAATATATATATATATATATATATATATATATATATATATATATATATATATATATATATATATATATATATATATATATATATATATATATATATATATATAGAAGTAGGCTTGAATGCCATGGCAACCTTCCATCAATCAGTTAGGCCTGTATCACACGGCAATCTTCGGTCGTTCAGGTTATGATAAGTCGAATTAAGTACGCTAGAAAAGTAAATAAGAATAATAATAATTATAATAGTAATAATAATAATAATTAATAGTAATAATAATAATAATAATAATAATAATAATTAGTAAGAGTAATAATAATAATAATAATAATAATAATAATAATAATAATAATAATAATAATAATAATAATAATAATAATAATAATAATAATAATAATAATAATAATAATAATAATTGACATAAATGAAATGAAAGCTAAATAATAATAATACGAATTTCAATAAATTTACATTGATATATCGATGTTTTGAAATATCAATATTTCCAAGTATCGAAGACTGTATTACAGTACATTGCAGAAAAAAATAACGGAACATTCGAAGGACAAATATGGCAACCTGTTAATCAATAGATTTTGCTATTTTTGTACAAACGAAGGCCAGTCGAAGAACAGTTGCTTCACCATTCGTAGTAAAAATATCAGTTTTTTCTTTTTTTTTAATAGTTTCTCTTTTTATAATTTATTTATATTACTCGACCGAGAAAGAAAAGTATGTGTAGAATGCATGTAAACATATTTTGAGCTCATATTTTCATTATAGTGAAAATAGGAGAGGTTCGTGCTATATCAAATTATTACCAAAAAAGTTTATAATGCTTCTAGAAGGAAAAATAAAGTATTTTCAATAAATGTATTAAGTTTCTAATATTTACTAATTTTAACTGCTCAACCCAACCTTGAAGTGATAATCTTTTATCAGGCCTTAAATCAATTCAAGCTATTAGCAAGTGTAATTTAAAATATCACAGTAGTCAGCATTAATTATTCAATAAAATATACAAAACTACAAATGAGATATCAATGTCTTTTCAATAACACTGGTGGTATTAATGTTTTAAATAAAGCAAATTATATTTACTGGTTCCAATATATTTATCTTGGTAAACTGATTAAATTACCTGATGAATTAAAGTAATTGGTCAATTAAACTATATTTAATTTTTTTTTTTTTTTAATTTATATATATAGATCTGCTGATATTTGTCTACAGCAAAGTATATACCATGAAAATCAATAAATTTAAAGATTTTTGCATCATTCTCAAAATCTTGCTTAAGAACATGTAAATTCAAGTTTTTGATAAACACACCCTCAACTTTAATTTTTGATGCTGTGAATCTGGAGTGATCACATGATGAAAACTTTAGAGTCAGGCTTGTATAATAATAGGTATAATAATAGGTATGTTTTATCAACCATTTTAAATAAGGGCATACAGAAAATAAACAATAAAAAGTTCACATGAGTATACCGAGACTCACCACGTCGAACTAAAATACATAATGTTACAAATTCAAACCTAAAGAAACATACAAAATGCAAAATTAATATGGGTAACAATAATTACACAATAAGTAAGCTAAAACAGAAAGGATAAACAGCTGTACCCAAAAGTTTGTAATGTTATTCTATTAGAAATTAAGTATTGTATTTTTTTGTAATCCTTTAGTATATTGGACTAATGACCGATTTTCACCATTTTTACACAGAACACAGGAAATGGAATAAAAATAAGAGCAATTGCCTAGCTGACAGTAATGGATTTTTTGCATGAGACCAGGTTGCTGAAACTAGCAACATAAATAAAAGATGCCTATGTTATATAATATAACAATACTTTCTTCCATAAAAATAACTCCTAGCACGTGAATTTTGTTTACAAAAGTCACGTGATGTGCTAAGATATTATTTTTTAAGCAATTCCTCCAATCTTTACTGATTCATAACAAAGAGTATTTTCATACAGTATCAACAATACATATACTTTAGGTTAATTCTAACAGAAGTTTTTTTTTTATTGTGATATTATAACATTCGCATGTTTTGTTTTGTAAATATTGGGAACATTTTTAGTTCTTGCTTTTTTCTCTATATATATATATATATATATATATATATATATATATATATATATATATATATATATATATATATATATATATA
>SEYY01019091.1:0-30000 GCA_009176605.1 Armadillidium nasatum | reverse complement strand
GGCCTACCAAATTCACCAGAGTTGGGGAACATTCGGGATCTGATCGCTAATGGCCGACTTGACCTGATACATGGCGTTTAAAAGTATGCAAGTCAAAGGAAGCTGGGAAAACAGATAAAGGGAGTGTGTTCCAGACTTTACCAGTAGAGTGCATGTAAGAGTGAGCATAGCGGTTAAGTCTGGGGTCGGAGAGTTGGACAGAGAAAGGATGAGACTGTGTAGAAAGTCGTGTCGCACGAATCCTTCTCAATGGAGGAGGTATATATATATATATATATATATATATATATATATATATATATATATATATATATATATATATATATATATATATATATATATATATATATATATATATATATATATATATATATATATATATATATATATATCGTACACGTTTCTATTCTTGGGAAATCTGGTTTTTATAATAAATAGTAGTACTAAAGCTCGGAACATTTTCTTCGGAGAAACAATAAAATTTTCGGTTAAAATTTTGTCTTTTATTTATTCACAAAAAATCATATTATTAATTACTGGTTAAAACTGATTTAAAAACTAATTATATGTTATTAAAACAATTGTAGGATAACATTAGGTTAAAGCTTATTTTTCTTTTTCTTTTTTTCAACGTTTCGGGAATTATATCAAACCCATCATCAGGAAACAGTTTTGATTGTTTTTTTTAAAAAATAAATAAAAATTTTTCATCTGTAGAAAGAACAGAAATATTAGAACAAACATGACACAAATAACTAAAATAAAATATCAAAAATAAAAATCAAACTTATTAAAATAAATAATTAATAAAATAATAAATCAATTAAGTTGTAGTTTGAAAGGGCCACTGTCACTATTGAGAGAAGGTTTAAGAATGGAGATGTGGATGGATTCTAAGATTTTTAAATCTGTTGGTTGGTTGGTTTGTGATAGGATGGAAAAATGGGATGGTTCTATTGGATGGTTATTAGTGTGACTGTGGGATCTAATGTTGGAGTAGGAAGGAGATGAGAGATTCATACCAGTTCTGGGGGAAATGCCTCTGTGCTCGTCACATCTAACTGAGAGTTGACGCGATGTGCTGCCAACATAGGTACTAGAACAAGCACCACATGAATATTTATAGATGATGGACGAGCGCAAAAGTGTGGGTAGCCGTTCTTTATGTGATAGAAAAAAGCCATAGGTGAAATATATATATATATATATATATATATATATATATATATATATATATATATATATATATATATATATATATATATATATATATATATATATATATATATATATATATATATATATATATATATATATATATATATATATATATATATATATATATATATATATATATATATATATATATATATATATATATATATATATATATATATATATATATATGATATGAAAGACACTTAACATCTTCCAAATTCATAAACAAGCCTTATAAAAGAATATGCTATAACAGCACTTTGCATCAGTGATATGTGCACTGAAGTACTATATATGCTTTCTAAGATTCCTGTAGCGTTTTGATACCTCTTTTTCCTGGAAGTTAAAATTTTTTCATTAGAAAAATCGCGAGACCATCCAACCACCTTGACGAATAAAAGAAAATTAAAAAATGGAAACAAAGAACAGCTGATTCAAAGAAGGCGACTTGAAGATTTTTGAAATTCCCGTTCTTTGAGTCAATCTTCAAGATTACCAGGAAAGCCACTCAAGGCCAGGATTAAGCCACTGGCTGGGCTTGAAGATGCGTTGACTCAAAGAAGACGGCATAATTATTACTTTTCCAGCCAAAAGCCATTTAGCTCCCGCCAAATTACCTCAAAGAACCCCATTTTTCGGCTTATCTTAAGCGTACGCTTAAGATAAGCGGAAATTTTGACTCAAAGTTAAGTTATATAAGTGCAAGAAAGCAAACTTTGTTAAGAGTGCCATATTGATACAAAAAACAAAGTAACATTATAAACCCTTATGAAGGAGAATTTCTCCGATATAAAAGAAAACAATAAACAAAAGTATATACAATAGATAAAATAGTGAAAGTATATATAAACAGTTTTTATATAAAAACTTAAATAAATATATAAATTGAAACAGTCTTTGTTCTTATAGTACATAAAACTTTTAATTATAAAAACTGTTTATATGCTTTCACTGATTTATCTAGTGTATATGTACTTTATATATATTTTAAGTTCTCCTTGATAGGGGTTTGTAGAGTGGGTTTGTTTTTTGCATCGATGTAGAACATTTTTTCAACAAAAAAAACTCCCGGTTAAATAACTTTTTATCAAATCATTGTCGAGTCTAGACGAAATTAAAAATATAAGTGTTTTTTGCTTGGTCACTACTAGTCATGAAAATTCGAAGGTATAAGGTATGAGATAAATATTTTTTTTTTCATCTCTTTCTTACTTTCATATCTATTGCCTTCTACTCAAATATATAACTGAGTAACGTTCTCAATTATATTGAATTCGTATATGAAGGAACTTCTAAAGCCATCGTTTCTTTAGAAACAGTTCATAGTAAGTCTCCTCTTATTAATATTTAATTGTAACACTAATCGCGACCCTTCTCTTTCAGGTCTTTTAATAAAACCTAAACCCAAAGTTTTTATAGAATGTAGTACCTTAAATTAATTTCACATTCTTTTTAAAAAAAATAAATCATACAAAGATCACACTACGTATAAACAATTTAACATGCATAAGAAATAATAATTATTATCGGAAATATTTGGAATTTACTCCTTTATAAAAACTCTGGGTTTGAGCTTTTACTAAGAGACCTGAAAGAGAAGGGTCATAATTAGTTTTACAATTAAAAAAAAGAGAAGACTTACTATGAACTTTTTCAAAAGTTTTGTTGCTCTTGAAGTTCTTTCATATACGAATCCCATATAATTTAGAACGTTACAGAGTTATATATTTGAGTAGAAGGCAATAAAATTGATAGTTAGAAAGATTTGAAAAAAAGAAAATATAAACCTTGATTTTGAGGACTTGAAAATGAACAAGCGAAAACTTACATTTTAGTAACTTCTATACTTGACCATGATTTTTAAAAAGTGAGTATGTATAAAAACTCTGAGTTTGAGCTTTTATGTAAAGACCTTAAAGAGAAGGGTCATGATTAGTTAACAATTAAAAAATATGATAAGACTTACTATGAATTTATTCAAAAGTTTTGTTGCTTTTGTAGTTCTTTCATATACGAATCCCATATAATTAAGAACGTTACGAGTTATATATTTGAGTAGAAGGCAATGAAAATGATAGATAGAAAGATTGTGAAAAAAAAGAAAATATATAACTCATACCTCAAACCTTGATTTTGAAGACTTGTAATAAACAAGCGAAACTTTTACATTTTAAAAACGTGTTGACTTGACCATGATATTTAAAAAGTGAGGGCGTGTTAGCCAGCAGTTTGTTGAACAACAAAATGCTACATATCGATACAAAAAACAAACCACCGACTCTACAAACTCCAATCAATGAGAACTTAAAATATAGATAAAATAATACACTAGATAAATAAGATATAATATATACACAGATAAATTAGTGAAAGCATATAAACAGTTTTTATATATGATTTAGCTGGGAGTTTGTCCTTTTCAGAAAAATGTGCAACATCGACACAAAAAGCAAAACAAACTTTACAAACCCGTATCAAGGAGACTAAAAATATATATATATACACACTATATAAATTAGTGAAAGCATATAAACAGTTTTTATACCTTTATTTCAAAATTGTATCATTTATAGTTTTATTTTAGTTAGATTTAGCACAACGTCTGTAAAAAGTTGGCAACACTGTCCAGACTACCCAGCTCCCTAGGCTAGTAATCTGCCACCATTGCGCGTAATTGTAATCTTTGCAGGATAAGGATAAATAAAATAATTTGTTTAAAATTTTAGACAGTTGTTACAATTAAATATAAGAGTTAAAAATCTTTCGCCATCTTGCTGTATTTTAAGTCTACTTTATATTTAAGACTAAAACGAAAAGTTTAATTACGAACTAGTATATATTTTTGGGAGTTAGCCTTAAGAATGGTTTGATGACTATTCGCAAGTACCTTTAGGTGTCTCCATTATTATCCATAAAGCCGATTTAATTCCAATTTCAGACTTGAATAGTAGTTTGTAACTTCAAGAAAACATTAAAAATGGGTAAAGGCTTCAATAATTATATGTGCAAAAAGTTTTTCCATCCAGCTTCTAGAGACAATCTTAAAAGGGTAAGTATAACTACCAGGTAGTAACATATTTAGTATATATTTTTCCTTTACCTAGAATGAAAAGTTCAATAAGAAAGCATTTAGTGGACAATAAGATTTTGCAAGACTTAACATGGTTTTGGGAAAAGTAAATTGTCAGACAAATTTATTGGAATTTATGGAGTATATTACTGATTGCATTGATAAAGGAAAGCCAGTTGATATAGGATATCTAGATTTGATAATATTCAGATTCAACTTAGTATTTTGTTTCTTAATATATTGAAACCATAAAAACAAAATGATCTAAAATAGATATTTTTAGGTAAATTGGAGTGCAGAAAATGATTTTGTATACTAAAAATACCAAAAAATAATGAAAAATATTTAATACATAGTACGACTTCAATGACGTGTTATCATTTGGCTATGTATTACGAAGTTAATACATCGGGTTTGAAGTGAATTTTATGAATTTTTTTTTAAGCTATTTCAGAGCTAAAAAAAAACTGAGGTTTACCTGCTGGGGTTGAAATTTCAAATTATACTATTTAATGGTGGATTAAATAAAAAAAAAATATAAGAAAATTAAGATTTTTTCTTTTTTTTTTTCAATATTGTTAGTGAAAGTTCATTTTTGTGATATGATTTTAGATGCCCACATAAAGATTTGGTTGAAAAATTTTTACTTGTGGCACCCTGGAGGTCCTCTTCTAATTTCCTGACTGCAGATGTTACATTTAGCTATTTCGAGCCTATCCTGAAACATTGTAAAATTCTCCCATTCTGCTGAAGCTGATCTTTTAGCCATAGTGACTGAAAGCATAAACAAAATAATTTTGAAATAATGTAGCTAAATGATACAAATTTGATACAAGCAATAAAATAGCAATGATATGTATAAATACAAGTTATATTGATAATTTTATCTTACATTATCATTAATTTAAGTGAATGTTGGCTATTCTACTCCTTTCTTATAATTAAATCTAATTTTCTTAACCTAAAATTTCAGTGCTTTTGACCTCTTTACAAATTTTAAGCAACCCTGGCCAGGGCCAGGATTGCTTAAAATTCCAGCCCTGGTTGATATATATATATATATATATATATATATATATATATATATATATATATATATATATATATATATATATATATATATATATATATATATATATATAGGAACCGACCGGGGCTGGAATTTGGCCGGGGCCGGGGTTATGGCCGGGGTTTCCTAAAATTTGTAAAGAGGTCAAAAGCACTGAAATTTTAGGTTAAGAAAATTAGATATAAGGTTTATTTAATTGTAAGGAAGGAGTAGAATAGCCAACATTCACTTAAATTAATGATTATATGCATTTTCTCTAAAAAAAAATCAGAAAATTACAGTTTTGTATAGTTAAAGTTTAAAAAAAGTACAAAAATTAAAAAAAAAAATTATTCTAATTCATAATAGTGATTTAACACGTTTACCTAGGTAAGACCCAAAGGTAAAGTTTGAAAAAATGTAAGATATAAAATTATCAATTTAACCTGTATTTATACATATCATTGTTATTTTATTGCTATGTATCAAGCTTGTATCATTTAGCTGCATTATTTAAAAATTATTATTTTGTTTATACTTTCAGTCAATATGGCTAAAAGATCAGCTTCTGCAGTATTTGAATACTTTACAATGTTTCAGGATAGGCTCGAAATAGCTAAATGTAACATCTGCAGTCAGAAAATTAGAAGAGAACCTCCGGGTGCTACAAGTAAAAAAAATTTCAACCAAATCTTTTTGGAGTATCTAAAATCAAAACACAAAGATGAACATTCACTAGCAGAAAAGGAGCGGTCAAAAGAAACAGAAAAGGAAAAAATCTTAATTTTCTTATATTTTGTTTGAAATTTTTTGTTATTATTTGAATGATTGAGCTGAAATTTTCAAAATATGTGAATTTTTTCACAAAGTTCTGAGTTGATTTTCGAGCATTTTTTTTTGAGTCTATAACGGTTTGAAACTTATTTGGACCCAAAGTTGAAAAAAATGAATAACTGGGAAAAACCACTGGTCCACATGAGCTGAAAATTTAACTGAATACCTTTGCCCCAATTTCTTGCATTGGTGGGAATAGATTTTTAATATCACGTCTAAAAATTTTTTTTTTGCAAAAATCGTACCCTTCTGGAGGAAAAAATTATTTAAAAAAAAAAATGCTACCTACTATTTTTTTTTATTTGTGAATATTGTTTAGAAGAGGAACAGGGCAACAATTTTTATTTAGTGCATTTTTAAATGCCCTTTGTTTGAAGCGAGATATAGCCCCTCAAACTTTGGGAATTTTTGAAATTTGGCCAAAAATGGACCTTTTTGAAGGCTATATCTCAAAACCAACGAATCTCATCGAATAAAGTACATAGAGGAATTTGTAGCCCCACCCCTCCTCTATACACACCAAAAATAGGAAATGTTATAGTTGTATTTTTTTTAAAAAAAGATTTTGTCTGAAAAGGTGGATTTTTTTAGTTCAAAAAATTTTTTTTTTCTATAGTTGGTCAGTTTTTGGCTTATAACATTTTTTCTATAACTCTGGAAACAAAAGACTATTAGAGGCTTTTGTAGCCTATTTAATTTTGAATAAATAGTTCAACTTTCAGCTCATTATAAAAAGTGGTTTGGCACCACCATTCTATTGAAAAAGGGTAAAATTTCCACAAAAAAATTTTTTTTTAACCGTAATAGACTCGGAAAAACGCTAGAAAGGGACTTTTCTTACCGGTAAAAAATCTATATACACTGAAAGTTTCAGCAGAATCGGCTGAAAATAAAAAAAATAAATTTTTTTTTGTATAATTTGCCATTTTAACCCCGGTTTTCCCTGATTTTTAGCCGGGGCCAGGGCCCCGGTCGGTTCATATATATATATATATATATATATATATATATATATCAGCTTTGTATCATTTAATTATTAATTAAATTTTCAAAGCTAGAGCAGATAAATTAATGGAACCTTATCTACTTATATTCGTTATTGCTTATACTATTCTTTAAAGTAACACATTTTATTGGCTTATAAGCTGTTTTATATGAGTGCAACTATCCTAGTTTGGAGATCATTGCTCTAAGTAGCATCACATTTTGATAGTTTTTATGGTTAGGTCATTTAAATTAATGTATCTTGAGCTGTCCTTATTATAAACTGTGCTTCATTTTGACATTTTTTAAAAGGCTTTTTATAAGCTTCTGGTGTGTTGTAATTAATTTTAAATTCTGAATAGATTTTCAGGTTTAATTTTCTATAGCTGAAAGTTAAATATTGTGTGAATAAATAAAAATTTTATTGAATTTATTATGAATCATTTCAAAGGCAAATTTTGAATCACTTTCTCATAATGTATCTTATTCTTTAGGTGTGGATTGCAGAACAGAAAACTGAAGCTGAAAAAAAGAAGCAAGAAGAATTGAGGTTGCAATATGAGAAAGAGCAAGAATTATATAACAACAAAGCCTTACTTGCTAAAGGGCAAAATAAAGATAAATTATCCCTAAATTTTATGTATGATCCTCCTGCAGGGGTAAGAAAAGAAGTTGAAAAGGAGGAGGGAGAACAAGAATATAGATTTGAGTGGCAGCGCAAATATAATGCTCCTCGAGAGAGGTATGTACTGTATATACTTGAATATTTAAAAATATAAATAATTTTTTTTGTGTAGTCAAATTTTTTTTCTTATTGGGGATATTTTGAAATTTGTTAAGCAACTGTTATAGTGGATGTTTGTTCTGGCGAACTGGAAATCTGACTAAACACATCAGATTATGCTTAAATAAATTAAATAAAAGAAATGTTTGCAGTTATATTTCATGGGTATCAATCATTTGTCAGATACTGAAGTAACTAACTCACCAGAACATATTTATTTAAGTAAGTTTGATTTCTCTCGCAAGCCCTTGCAAATTTTCTTTATTCACCGACATTTAATTAACATTGAAAATTAACATGTCCTTTTAATATTTCCAACACTTAATGAGTTGGCTTAAAAGTTTTTGAGATGTTAGGCATTCTTTATTTATTTATTTTGAATAAACAATTTGTTTGTATTCTATTTTTCCATTCATAAGTAAAATAATAATTTCCAAATAATAAAGATCATTGATGTAATACATCTTGTTGGTTGCAACACAATGAGTAGAAAGCGAAATATCACCAGAAATGTATATACTAAAATCTTTTTTTTTTTTTACAACTATATATATATATATATATATATATATATATATATATATATATATATATATATATATATATATATATATATATATATATATATATATATATATATATATATATATATATATATATAATTATCAGTTACTGCAAAGATGATGACACAATTCGTGATCAACCATTTGGTATTGCTGTGAGAAATGTGAGGTGCATCAAATGCAAGAAATGGGGTCATATTAATACTGATAAAGAATGTCCATTGTATGGACGGGTAATAGAACCTTCTGAGGAATCTGAATCATTTGACGTTAAGAATTTAACAGCTGGTTTGCATGAAGATGGCTTTAGACTTAAATCAATGTCTTCTTTATCAAGCGGCATTTATGGAAGAAATCAAGACCCCAAAGCGAGTAATCAGGTAATTTATTTTTTATTTTTTTATTTTTAATTTATACAAAGTTGTGCAAATTATATTCACTTGTTTTATACAACCTCTTTGGATTTCATATATTGAAGCAAATTTCCTAATTATTTTTAAGCGACCAATATTCCCATGTGATTTTATTTAATGTCTTTAAAAAATAAAAAATAAAAAAAAAAATAGAGAGAGAGAGTTAGTTAGTTAGTTAGTTGTTTAGTTGTTTAGTTTAGTTTAGTTTAGTTAGTTAGTTAGTTAGTTAGTTAGTTAGTTAGTTAGTTAGTCAGTCAGTCAGTCAGTCAGTCAGTCAGTCAGTCAGTCAGTCAGTCAGTCAGTCAGTCAGTCAGTCAGTCAGTCAGTCAGTCAGTCAGTCAGTCAGTCAGTCAGTCAGTCAGTTAGTTAGTTAGTTAGTTAGTTAGTTAGTTAGTTAGTTAGTTAGTTAGTTAGTTAGTTAGTTAGTTAGTTAGTTAGTTAGTTAGTTAGTTAGTTAGTTAGTTAGTTAGTTAGTTAGTTAGTTAGTTAGTTAGTTAGTTAGTTAGTTAGTTAGTTAGTTAGTTAGTTAGTTAGTTAGTTAGTTAGTTTTTTTTTTTTTTTTTTTTTTTTTTTTTTTTTTTTTTTTTTTTTTTTTTTTTTTTTTTTTTTTAGTTAGTTAGTTAGTTAGTTAGTTAGTTAGTTAGTTAGTTAGTTAGTTAGTTAGTTAGTTAGTTAGTTAGTTAGTTAGTTAGTTAGTTAGTTAGTTAGTTAGTTAGTTAGTTAGTTAGTTAGTTAGTTAGTTAGTTAGTTAGTTAGTTAGTTAGTTAGTTAGTTAGTTAGTTAGTTAGTTAGTTAGTTAGTTAGTTAGTTAGTTAGTTTTAGTTAGTTAGTGTTAGTTAGTTTAGTTAGTTTAGTTAGTTAGTTAGTTAGTTAGTTAGTTAGTTAGTTAGTTAGTTAGTTAGTTAGTTTAGTTAGTTAGTTAGTTAGTTAGTTTAGTTAGTTAGTTTTAGTTAGTTAGTTAGTTAGTTAGTTAGTTAGTTAGTTAGTTAGTTAGTTTAGTTAGTTAGTTTAGTTAGTTAGTTTAGTTTAGTTAGTTAGTTTAGTTAGTTTTGTAAATATTTGATGATTAATATTAGGAAATTTTAAGAAGTGACCTCCGTTATTCATTTTGCTCCTTCCAAGCAACTCTTTTGAAAGAGTAAGCATTCCTAAATAGAAAATACTTTAATTACGCACATAATACTTTTGAAATAATAATGAAAATTTGAATGAAAGAATAAAGCCATTATGAGAGGAGAGCCAAGTAATGTTTGCTGCTGGAGCACTCAAACTTCTTACTTATATATGTGTCTTAATTTAATATTATCCATTGTTTTGAGATTATTATTATTATTATTATTGAAATCTCCAAATAAACCAATTTCTTATTTATGATTACAAAGGCAACGTAAGAGTTTCAGATTCTTAACTAGACATTTTATTCGGAGATCAATGTATAATTTTAAAATTTATTTTTTATTTTTAATGATTGTAAATTTATAATCATCTTAAACCATCCAAAAATGAGTAGCTTTTTTTAAAGATTTATTTATTTATTTAATTTTTTCCTATTTTTCAGCAATTGGTCGCAGATGATGAATACTTGAACACAAAAGGCCTTTTAAAAACTTTGACTCAAAAGGAGAAGAAAAAATTACTGAAAAAACTTCAAAAAATGGAGAAACAGGATAAGAAAAAGAGAAGCAAGAAGTCAAAGAGAAAAATGTCAAGTAGCAGCAGTGATGACTCATCGTCAGACTCCGAGGATTCGAAGCATAAAAGTAAGAAAAAGAAGTCATCAAGAGATGTAGAGAAGAATAAGAAGGCAAAACACAAAGAAATCGTTGACCCAGAGTCCTTGTTAAAAGAAATTACTAAAGGATTGAAAGTTGATTTTGTTGGGAATGACAACCCCTTTTCTACCAATAACTCCAACAAGAACAGGAATAGGCATGGAGAAAATAAGAGTCAGAATAAACAAAATTACGAGCATAAGAATTTTCCTGTGAAGCAAGAGAAAACAGATTATACTGAAAGAAGGTACTATAGTGAAATTCAAATTGACAACCTTTTAAAAGAATCTAGATTAAAATCTTCCTGTAAATATGAAGGATATTCAAAGATGGAATGCAAAGAGGAGCCCAGTAGTGAGAGACGAGACAGGAAATCACATGATAAGTTCTATTCCAAGTCATATAATGACAGAAAATATCATCGAAACCACAGGTCCAGGTCTCGATCTCGATCTCGAAGTCGTGAAAGGAAATGTGATAGGTAAACAAGAATTTTAATTTTTATTTTTTATATATCTAGGCTCCACTTAGATTAGGTTAGATATGTTATTAAAAACAATATGATTTATTATACTATTTTTTTATATAAGTATTTGTAAGGAAAACTGAAATTTTATATTAATTAAATTAATAATATTCTTGTGTATTGATTTCCATGTGCTTTGTAAATAAGAGTAATAAAACTATCATAAACTTTGAGTGAATTGTTAATATTTGTAAAAAAAAAAAAAAAAAAAAATAAAAAAAAAAAATATAAATAAATTAAGTAGGGTTTTCTATGTAAATTTTCCCCATGTATTATAAATGTATATATCATTAAAAGTATAAAAAGTTAGTGCTTTTTTTTTTTTTTTTTTTTTTTTTTTTTTTTTGACCCTTAAAAATTTTCTAAAATATATACCCACCTCTTGATAGAGTTTAATTTTTAGTTTTTAGCTATTGTTTTGTGATATTTACAAAACCAGATACTCTGTTCCTTAGGATTTTTTCCTTCTTGATAAATATATTTCCAGTTGTCTGAGATGGTATTTTTTATTTACTAAACTTTGTACAAATTCTGTAACACAAAGTGTATCCATCCTACGATAGATTTCTGCTTTATTAAACCTTTTTTTTCCTTCCCAAGTTCCAAGTTTTGAATGTACAGAGTCACTTTAATCAAACTGATAATATAGCAACATTAATATTAAATAAGTTTGACATTGACCAATTAATGGTCAAGAGTAAGAGAATACTTTTCTACTAATCGAGTATCGAGTGTAGCACTCTTTTAAAATTCTAATTTTGGGCTTGTACAATTTTATTAATATCTATTTTTTAAAAAAAAATTCGTTGGCACAAAATCTTTCACTACCAATAAATTTGCCTTGTTTGTAACCTTAATTGCTTATTTCATTAATTTGTTTTTCTGATCTAATCCAAATACACACTAGGCTCGATTATACTAATTTCAATCGTACTACTCAATTTCAGAATATTCTACCACCACATCTGAACAAAATCTGTTGGGATGGTCATCTAAATCCTATAAAATCAAAGTTAAAAAGGCTTTTCACTTAAATTTCATCCAACTATTCTACCGTTTTTCCTAGAAATAATTCGTGATACAACAAAAATGTCAAAATTTCTGATTAGTGATTACAAATGCTACCATGAAGACAAGGAGACTGAACATTTTTAAATTTCGGAGATTAAATTCTAGTTTATAAAAACCATACCAGTCTTCCACCTCTCTTGGGAGGTTTTCATGGATGAAGATCTGGCTTCTGGACAAATTACAAGACTAACATATAAACCACTCTAATTACATTAGTTTTGTCTCAATTCATTTTCTACAGGTACTAATTAAATTTCCTAGTCATTGACTTTATGGTCATTGCCTCCTGTGTGGCAACTATAGCCCAAGATGTAAAATGACAGATTTGATATTTTCATTGTCAGTGTAATTACTAGTGGAACAATTCTGCGTTTACCAGGTTAATGCCTACCAAAAGAAATAGAAATATGTTGCTGATTCATCAAAGAAAAATCTATTTTATCGTTATCGTTCATCAGCCTCGTTTCATTAAACTTGGATTACAGTGCTGGTAATAGTCGGTCACTTCTTTAACAGCACCAGCGTTTATTAGTATCAGAGGGTACAAATATAAGTTTCACTTCCCTTTAATTCCTTCACGAATGAACACTACAGAAAACTTAAAATACCAATGAAAGAAAATGTAAGTGTTCAACAGTAAAAAATATTATGTAGCTCGTTAGGTTCCATACTTCATCATGGAGACACTCCTTCCCCATGAACCCCCCTCCCCCAAGAAAAAAAATAAAAATAAAAAAAATGAATGAACTACAACTGCCCTCCACAACATGGTAACCTTTTTTCAAATGAAATGTACTATTGTTTTAAAACAAAGAGTATGATTCGATATCATTCAAATTGGTAAAAACTAAAGCACAAAATATCTCAAAAGATTAAAAAATTTTAATGGCAATTACAAAATAAAATGCAAAATCATCAATATTTATTGAAATTTTCTGACTAGACATTATAATAATTATCAAACGGGTAACTTTCAATAACCTCTTTAAAGTATAAATAAAAATAAATGTTAAAACAATAAAAATAAAAGTAAATTTGTCTAAAATAATAAAGTTATAAATTGTTTAAAATTAATAAAGTTCATTTATTAAATTTATAAAAACAAAAATAGTAAAAGCAGTGACAGTGTCTCGAATATTACATTGAAGATATCTGAAACAGTATCTTTCAAAAACTCTCATAAAGAGTGGAAATAAATTATATTGATAATAGTCACTGAAATGATGTTAGCTTTCTTTGTTAGATTAAGCAGCTTTAGTGATCGACGATGTCAATGCAGTAAAATCTGTGACCTAGTTTATTAGTATAAAAATGTATCCTGCAAAATACTTTAAATTTACGAAGTTAAAAATAATGAACACTTTGAGGTATATAAACTCACGCAATCACAAAGATACTAATTATTATTATGTAATCGTTTTCCTCATAAATATGTGGACATTTTCTTCTAAAGGATAAAGATCTTTTGTTTCATTTAAGACAGATCTATTCCTAAATGTTACTGGCCGCGAAGGGGGTGTTGGTGGAGGAGGTGGAGGGAGAGAAGAGGGTGTAGATGCATCAGTAGTTGAAGAAAGTTTAAGGGCAAGAGGAGTTTTTGAATTATCAAAATGTAAACTATTACAGTTGTTGGAGTTTAATGTACAATTTTTATTATAATCTAATGAATTAAATTTATATTTGAAAGTATGAGCTAAAGCTTTGCTAGCGTTGTGCCTAATTAAACAAACGGGTTCACTAAATTTGTATCCAAGCTTACTATAAAATTCTTTCAGCTTAGTGTTCAGCACGAAAGTTTTAAAACCTAAATTTGCTGCATATTCTTCAGTCTTACTCATTAGAACTTTTCCAAAGCCTCTGCCTCTGTAGTTATGATGGATTATTACAGACTCAATGAACACAGAGTTCTCTTCATTGTATATTACTGTTAATTTCGAATGTCCTACCAAAATATCTGAGCCATTTTCATCCGCCAATAAAAGAATCAAACATGTTGGAAGATCATCGCAGGATGAATCAAGAAATCGACATCTACAAAGAAAACAAGAAAAAAAAAATTAAAATTCTAAATTTATTTTTGACATATAATTAAAACAATCAAGAAGTTCAATATTATTTATATTTATCAGCACAAAAATATTTATTCCAAATGAAAAAATAATCAATGATAATAATATAAATTAATTTAAATCACAAAAAAAAAAAAAAAAAAAAAAAAAAAAACTACTACTACTACTACTACTGGACATACGGAATTAAACTTTATGTTCTGTTCATTTCGAGACTCACTACCCAACACTAAGTAGGTTTAAAGGCATGTCCAGTTGATACCCCTCTGCCTCATTTACATTTTTTACAATAAAGTGATGGATAAAATTATAAAGTTGCTTAATATGTTAACACAGATCCTAAAATATAAATTAAGTATTTAATGCATCTATTAAATAAAATTTAATTCAAATCAGAAAATAATAAAGGATAATTCATTAAAATTTCTAATGAAAATAGTAGCTCCTAGAAAACTCAAGAATGTCAAAAAAAAAAAAAAAAAAAAAAAAAAAAAAAAAATTAAATCACATGATAAGTTCTATTCCAAGTCATATAATGACAGAAAATATCATCGAAACCACAGGTCCAGGTCTCGATCTCGAAGTCGTGAAAGGAAATGTGATAGATAAACAAGAATTGGTAATCAGTACTTGTTTAAAAAAAAAGAAAACACGCCATAATTAAACAAACAAATGTGCTTGTATAATTATTGCATTTTCATATGTCTATGTTGTAGAGAACTCTTCTTCTGCCCCAATTTTATTTAAAAGAATGTGGTAAGAGAAGAGATTTGTGGAACATTAACATATCAAAATGAAAACTTTAAACAATTAGCAATTTAGCTTTAGTAAGTAAAATGATAAATGTAAAGGATACTTCTGATCTTGAAAGAAAGTAGAAAACAATAAACAATTTTGAAAAATATTTAACTTTATATGTAAAAATCCTTCAAATCTATAAAAAGTTTTTTCCTACAGATAAAAATGAAATT
This sequence comes from Armadillidium nasatum, assembly GCA_009176605.1. Taxonomy (NCBI): domain Eukaryota; kingdom Metazoa; phylum Arthropoda; class Malacostraca; order Isopoda; family Armadillidiidae; genus Armadillidium; species Armadillidium nasatum. The sequence continues at coordinate 14,677 of SEYY01019091.1, read as the reverse complement.
GACCACATATAAATACGAAAACTTTAAATTTTAAAAAAATTTCTATTGAAAAATGGAGAGGTTAGATTAATTTCATAGCTAGATCAATATTATTAAAAATATTTAGACTTGAAAAACAGTTACAGATCAATAATGAAGAGAGAGATTTCAGTGACCAACTTTACATGTATATAATTAACTGAAGAATTTGTACTCTAATAGTTGCAGGATTAGAAATTTTTTTTATAAATATTAGTAAGATTCAAAATTGGCATTCAAAGACCTTTCCACAATGTATAGTCTCCTTAGAAATAATATACATATTACAAAAATTTATTAATCCTACTAAGGGACATGAAATTTTATTTAAATTCATAATATTAGTTGGATAAATTTTAAAATTCTTACTGAAAAAATTCCAAAATGTTTAAAGAATAATATATTTATGAGAAGAAATTCAACAGCTAAAAAATAGTTCACCAGATACTTTAAAGTACAGTAAACATAGAAGATATAGTGAAAGTAATAATAACCTAAAAATTTAATTAAAAATTCTTAACAATTTATATCTAACCTTGAATAACATTTCAAATAGGCTGAGCATGAATAGTGGAAAACATTTTCATCAACAAAATCTGCAGATATGAATTTCACATAAAGAAAAATCATTAGTTTAATTTTACCAATCAATTTACATAAAAATTTTTATTTCTATATAAAAATCTTGGTTTAGTTTAAACTTCTTATAAAAATTTTGGTTTGGTTTAACATCTTACAATAAAATTGGACCGAAGCATACAAAAGCAAAGTTGTGAAATCTAAAACAATCTTAGAGCTGATAGTGTGAGTCCTGTATCAACTTCGACTTCAATACAAATCAAAAAATTTAATTTCGACAAACTACTGCCAATAATTATACTGTGTGTGTGTGTGCGTATATATATATATATATATATATATATATATATATATATATATATATATATATATATATATATATATATATATATATATATATATATATATATATATATATATATATATATATATATATATATATATATATATATATATATATGTGTGTATGTGTGTGTGTGTGTGTGTGTGTGTGTGTGTGTGTGTGTGTGTGTGTGTGTGTGTGTGTGTGTGTGTGTGCGTTTCAAATTGGTAGGGGTAATGAAAGGTGGAGTCATTAGCAGGATACGTGATTAACACGTGTTAAATAATTGAGAGGTCTTTAATAACTAGAAAAAGAGTTGGAGTTAGGACAGATCCCTGAGGAACATCACTATTAATAGATTTAAAGGAAGAACTATGGCAGTTTACAACAGCTGCTATAGAATGACCAGAAAGAAAATCAGAGAGGATAACTGCAAAAGAGGTAAGTTTAAAAATCAAAGATTTGTTCAACACTATCGGAAACTTTTGATATGTCAAGCGCGACACCAAAAGATTTATGAAATGCCGATGAGAGAGGACCAAGAGTCAGAGAGAAGGGAAAGAAAATCACAGGTAGAACATTTTTACAATAGCCATTCTGGCAATCATAAATAAGATTAGAAGATTTGAGATCTTTCCAACTCTTAACAAGAAACTTTAGAAAGACCAGAAGTTGGTAATTGAAGGGTTGGAGAGGTCCCCCTTTATTGGCACATGCTGAATGTGAGCACTTTTCCAGCAAGAAGGGATGGTTGAAGTAGAAAGACAGACAAAATATTTTGCCAAAGCAAGTGCAAGCTAAAATACACAAATTTTGAGAACCACAGGAGGAATACCATCAGCACTGTACACTTTCTTAGTGTAAAGATAAGGGAGAGCAGAAATGGACTTTATAAGAAATTACAATTTTAGACATGAGTTGGGGAAGGGAGGGTTGAAGGTTGAAGGAGGTATAGCTCCGAAATCATCTAAAGTTGAATTAGTGGCAAAAGTCTGAGCAAAAAGTTCAGTTTTTGAAGACTTCAGGTAAAACGGCAATTGTGCTGTTAGAAAATATTGGTGGAGGGAAAAAGGAAAAAAAAAAAAATATTGCATTTTGTATTTAGAACTGATTTTTTGGTGTTACAAAGAACAGTAACAAATTTTGCAGAATTTTCTGAAGTTTGAAAACAAAGGTAATTCCTGAAGGCAGTATCCCAGCAGCAAATAGCATAAGAATGAGCAAAATTAAACTAAGGTATGTAAAGTTTATTAGAAGGGAAAGATTATAGAATGTAGTCTTCATGCCACAGTGAATTACCATTGGTAACGCAATCTGCACAAACATAGGGACCCCTCCCATATATGGACATACCAGGGCACCGGCTAAGTGTCTAGGAAAACTGAGGTTTGCCTGCCGGAGTTAAAATGGCAAATTATACTTATTAACGGTGGATTAAATAAAAAAAATATAAGAAAATTAAGATTTTTTTCATGTCTTTTCAATATTTTCTTTTCTTTTAACCGCTCCACTTCTGCTAGTGAATGTTCATCTTTGTGTTTTGATATTAGATGCCCCTCTAATGGTTTGGATGAAATTTTTTTACTTAGGGCACATGGAGGTCCTCTTCTAATTTCCTGACTGTAGATGTTACGTTTCGAGCCTACCCTGAATCATTGTAAAGCACTCCCTTACTGCTGAAGCTGATCTTTTAGCCATAGTGACTGAAAGTATAATCAAAATAATAATTTTTAAATGATTTAGCTAAATGATACAAGTTTGATACACAGCAATAAAATAGCAATGATATGTTTAAATACAAATTATATTGATAATTTTATATCTTACATTTTTTTCAAACTTTCCTTAGGGTCTTACCTAAGTAAACCTGTTAAACTACCTATATATATATATATATATATATATATATATATATATATATATATATATATATATATATATATATATATATATATATATATATATATATATATATATATATATATATATATATATATATATATATATATATATATATATATATATATATAAAACTGACTTTAAAAACCCACCTTAATGTTACATTTCTTGGCCACTCCATATTCAGCATCTCAACACAGGCATCTTTGAATTCTGGGTGTTTATGTAATGGGAGCAATTTCAATTGTTCTTTCATAGTCTCATTAATTACATTAATGAATATTAATTATTCATTACATATAAATATAAAAACACTAATTAAGTACAAATTTAAAATACCTGTTCAGTAATATTAGAAATAAAGTGTATAAGTTTAATTTTCTCCTTTAAGTTTAATAGTATTGACCAAGTTCCTATAGTAGTTTCATAGTGAAAGATTAGGAAAGCCTATCACACATTCCTTTCAGAAATAATCTTTGGATATTTAACACAGGACAGTCAATTAATACATGCTTAACAGTAAGTTTGTTTGTGAGTGTAAAAAAGAGTATTTTCAAAAAAGTACATGACAAAAGAAAGAGCAAAATCTAGCTAAAGATTATACCTACTGGACTAATCCTGAATACAGGGTTTTATAGTTGGTAAGTGGCAATTACATTGAATATACTCTATCTGTCAAAAAAGCAACACAAATCTATATTATCAATAAGTTGAATTCTGTTGTAGAATACTTTACATATACAGGCAGTCCTAAAATGCAAGCACCTTTACCCTATCATGCATATCAATTCCTACATGTCCAGGAATCCAAAAGAATTCTAATATTCTATCATGTAATTCCATAAGAAACATTCATATTTTATAAATAAGAAAGAGATGTGATGAAAAATTTCATTCCATAGCTCTCATTACAGAAAGGGAATCTGTAAATATATTGTAGCTAGTTTGGTAAGTGATTTAGTTTTAAAATACAGTAAACTTCTGTATATTGTATATAGCTGAACTGTAAATACAGAACAGTGGTAGGGCAGTTTAAATTGTGATAGGTATTTATTATACAAAAGATCACAACCAGTATTATCTTCATTCTTTGATCCATCTGTCAAGCAAAGATCGTAATTTTTACCTTTCAAGTGATGCATTGTCTAAGAAAATTTTTGTTGATATATACAGCATGCTGTACTTATCTTAGGAAAGTCGCCAAAATCATAATTAAACTTTGTATCAGTCCATTTATATGAATAAATTAATGGGACAGTAGCTATGTCCTCTACTGGCAAACCAATTCCTTGCATAAGTTCTTTAATCTTCCAATACAAGGAAGAGAATAAGGATGAAGCAGGAAATACTTATAAATATAATAATCCAGAAACTTCTATCTCAGAGGATGACCATACCTTGATATATATACATGAGCACATACTCTTAACTTGGTAATTTTCTTCTATAGGACAAAGGCATTATATGTGTTTCTGCCTCTAAAAAGTTCACTCTATACTTGAGGGCACCAACTGCTATTCTAGTTCCCTGAAATTGTACTCTATGCAAAAGTAAGGCAATTGATTCTGATAAAGAACACATACAAAACTGCAGTAATCAATTCTAGATTGAATGAGTTAAATATAAATATGTAATAAATGTCTCTTATCTGTACCCCAAAAGTTAATTTCCAAGATACTTCAAGAAAGACATGGCTTTTTCAGTTTTACCTTTAAAATAACGAATGTGGGAATTCCATGTTAAGCCCTGATCAAAATATAACCCAAGGAATCTATGTGATGTATTATTGTTTATAAACTTTCAATAAAGACTCAAAGGTGGAAGAATATCCAGGGGACACTTTGTCAAAATCGTTGCACTTCATTCTGTTTTGGACCATTCTTCCAAAACAAAAAAGAGCATCCTGCAATGTTTCATTCACAGAATGGAGAATCAGAACCAGATAACCATAAACTCCCATCATCTGCATAAAGTGAATATTGCATTTGTGATAGACACTCCTAAAAACGATCATCGATCATAAAAATTCAAGTCCAATGGAACAATCTTTATCAGAGGTTTTTGAACTGGAGTGTGGTTTGCCACATATTAGCATTTTGAATCCAATAATTTCTATTGGATTCAAAATGCAAATTTGTGGCACACCACACTCCAGTTCAAACACCTCTGATAAAGACTGTTCCACTTGGACTTGAATTTTCCTGTTTAAAATTTTTTAATAGACATAGGTAAATTTCTTCTATGTGTATAATTTTCCTGAGACATTCGTAGACATTTGAAGACATTCACAGAGATTCGGCAAAAAAAAAAATACGCTACAGAATACGCCATCCAGGAAAGTGCTTAAAAAGGACAAACTTAAATTAAAGGACAGAAATTATATAATAACAATAATAATAATAAAAACAATAATAATAATAATAATAATAATAAATATTACTTCTTCATTCCAGAGAATGTAATATCTTCAACAAACCATATGTCCAAACAGTGTCATAGGCTTTAAATATATCAAGAGAGATTACTAAACAAATTTTCCTGAATACAAATTTTTTTCTGTTTTCATTCCATTTTCATTTAAAAATTCCAAATTCTTCAAAATATCAAGGACTGTAGCCCTTTAACCAATCCCCTAAGTACACCCATGGTAAAGATATTGGCCTACACTAATTAGTAATTACATCACAATGCCAAAGCCCAAGTCAATGATGCATAATATGTAAAATCTATAAAAATTATTGGTAATACTTTAGTGAAGGGGGCCCAAATTTTTTTTTCTACTCAGCCTAACTACAAAAACGAAATGATCTGATTTCTTTTTTTCATGGTTAATCGACGAACGAAAAATGATTTTGTATGAAAAAAAAAATAAAAAATTTTTAATTAAAAAAAATAAAATATTTAAAACTAATGAAAATTATTTTTTTTCAATGTGACGTCACAAAAAGCATGGGTTAATGAGGCAATATACGGAGATTCCCTACAGGAATATGAAATAGAAGGATGCTCATTTTACCTATACCAATGAAGAGGAAGGAATGGTGGAGGTGTAGCATTCTATGTTAAAAGCAATATCGAATAGGTGTTAATAGCTGACATTAAAACAAACCAGGATGTGGAATCTCTGTGGGTAGATATTCTTATGTATAATAAATCATACAGGATAGGAGCATTTTATAGAGCTGATCAGAGTCAAGTATTAGATGAAGAAATGGTGAAGGAAATCAAGGTAGCGTGTGAAAATAATGTAAAAGGGGTAGTCATATTGGGTGATTTTAATTTTCCAGACATTGAGTGGAATACTTTGAGTAGTATAGTTAATAGAAGTTCAGTATTTGTAAATTGTATTACTATACAACTTTTTGAGTCAGATGGTCCAAGAACCGACAAGGCATGCAGCATTGTTAGATTTAATATTAACAAATGATGAGAATATGGTGAATGATATCGAAGTTGGGGAGACTTTAGGAGCTAGTGATCATTATATTATTAGATTTAACTGGAATATGAGGTCTGGGCCCAAATTGCAAGTCAATAGGGAAAAGATATTAGATTTCAGAAACGGAGATTTTAGCAAATTCCGAGCAATGCTCAATGAAATTGACTGGGATAAGGAGTTTAATGGTCAAAATTGTTTCATCATGTGGGAATACTTCAAGCAAATATTGGCTACCATTCAGTCTGTGTGTTTTAAAGATAAATCCATTAGGGTGGCAAATAGAAAACCTAATTGGTGGAGTAGAGAGATAAAAGAGAAAATCAGTGAAAAGCGTAGATGTTTTAAAATATTCAAAGGTAGGAGCAGGGTGGAAGATTTGGAACATTATAAGAGAATTAGGAATGAACTTAACCAGTCAATAAGAAGAGCAAAGAGAATGGCAGAAATTAATTTGGCAAGGAACAGTAATAAAGACCTGAAAAAGTTTTTTAGCTTTTATAAATTTAAAAGCAAGGATAAGAAAATTGGCCCAATTAAAATTGATGGAAATTTAGTAAGTTCAGATAAGGAATTGGTTAATATTTTCAATGCTTATTTTGCATCAGTGTTTACTGAGGAAAAGTTGGATAGCAGTTTAGAAGACTAATAGCTCTAGTATACATGTAATGAATAGGTGTACAGCATTTGAAATTGAGTTAAATGAAATTAAATCTTTACTAGAACATATTGACCCAAATAAGGCAGCGGGTCCGGATGGTGTGTATGGTAGAATTCTAAAAGAGGGGAGTAACAGTATTGCAAAGGCACTGTATTTGATTTTTAAGCGATCTATTGCTTTTGGAGAGGTACCTGAGGACTGGAAAACAGCATATGTGGTGCCCATTTTTAAAAAAGGTAGTAAGGAAGATTTAGGGAACTATAGGCCAGTTAGTTTAACATCTCTGGTTGTGAAAATTTTGGAAAAGTTACTGAAAAGTCATATAGAGAAGCATTTAGATGATAACAAGATACTATATAACTCCCAGCATGGCTTTAGAAAGGGTAGATCATGTCAGACAAATCTACTAGAATTTATGGAATATATTACTGAATGTATAGACAGGGGTGATCCAGTTGATGTCATATATTTAGACTTTAGCAAAGCTTTTGATAAGGTACCCCATGTTAGGCTGATGCAAAAGTTGTCGCAGTATGGTATAGATGGAATGGTACACAATTGGATTAAAGAGTGGTTAAAGAACAGAAGGCAGTGTGTATTACTTAATGGTAATAAGTCATTATGGGAAACAGTGAAGAGTGGGGTCCCACAGGGTTCTGTGCTGGGACCACTTTTGTTCCTTATATATATAAATGATTTAGACAAAGGTCTTAAATGTAAGGTTTCTAAGTTTGCTGATGATACCAAAGTGGTTACCTCAGTAAGGAATAATGATGGATGCATAAAGCTTCAAGGTGATCTAGATAGACTTCTTGGTTGGGCAGAGAGGTGGCAAATGAACTTTAATAGTAAAAAATGTAAAGTTCTTCATGTAGGTTACTCAAATGAAGGATTTAATTATGAAATGAATGGGGAGTGGCTTGAGACTGTGGACCAAGAAAAGGATTTAGGTGTGATGATTATTAGCAGTAATCTGAAGGTGGGTGATCAATGTTTGGAAGCAAGGAATAGAGCTAATAAGATGTTAGGTATAATTAATCGCAATGTAGTTTACAAGAGCAAAGAGGTTATAAGCAAGCTATATAATAGCTATGTTAGGCCAGCATTAGAGTATTGTGCACAGGTTTGGGCTCCTCATTTAAGAAAAGACATAGATATGCTGGAGAGAGTACAACGTCGAGCAACAAGGATGATTTCTGGCTTTGAAAATAAGAGCTATGAAGAGAGGTTGAAGGAGTTAGGAATGTTCTCAGTTGAAAGGAGATTTCTCAGAGGGGATATGATACAAGTTTACAAAATATTTGCATCTGACAGTAATACAGAGATTGAAAAATACTTTATAGTGGACCAGTGGAAGAGTAACTAGAGGACATAAGAAAATTAAAAAGAAGCCATGCCATCTCGATCTAAGAAAATACTCTTTCAGTAATAGAGTTGTTAATTTTTGGAATGACTTGCCACAAGAGATTGTTGATTGTGATTCTCTTGTCAAATTTAAAAGGGGGCTAGATAGATATATGGATGGTTTAGGTATATATAACTTGACTAAGCCAAATTGGTGGGTATATATGAATTTTTAGATCAACAGATCAACCTATGACTAAGCCTAATGGCAGTTTTTTTGTAGTGGGTGATGGTTCATTGAATGCTGCATGTGTAGTTGGGCTTGGTTTTGCTTTTATCTTTGCATGAATGAACTGATAACTAGGGAAGGAATAGACCTAGTCTTTTGTGCATGTACTAGTATTGTTATTGTTATTATTATTATTTGTTTGGACTGGGGCAGTCTCGATAGGCCCTCGTGGCTTCTAACTGTCTCTATTTTCCTATGTTCCTACAATATTCCGGAGATTTTAGCAAATTCCGAGCAATGCTCAATGAAATTGACTGGGATAAGGAGTTTGATGGTCAGAATTGTTTCATCATGTGGGAATACTTCAAGAAATATTGGTCTTCCATTCAGTCTGTGTGTTTTAAAGATAAATCCATTAGGGTGGCAAATAGAAAACCTAATTGGTGGAGTAGAGAGATAAAAGAGAAAATCAGTGAAAAGCGTAGATGTTTTAAAATATTCAAAGGTAGGAGCAGGGTGGAAGATTTGGAACATTATAAGAGAATTAGGAATGAACTTAACCAGTCAATAAGAAGAGCAAAGAGAATGGCAGAAATTAATTTGGCAAAGAACAGTAATAAAGACCTGAAAAAGTTTTTTAGTTTTTATAAATTTAAAAAGCAAGGATAAGAAAATTGGCCCAATTAAAATTGATGGAAATTTAGTAAGTTCAGATAAGGAATTGGTTAATATTTTCAACGCTTATTTTGCATCAGTGTTTACTGAGGAAAGGTTGGATAGCAGTTTAGAGACTAATAGTTCTAGTATACATGTAATGAATAGGTGTGAAGCATTTGAAATTGAGTTAAATGAAATTAAAACTTTACTAGAACATATTGACCCAAATAAGGCAGCGGGTCCAGATGGTGTATATGGTAGAATTCTAAAAGAGGGGAGTAGCAGTATTGCAAAGGCACTGTATTTGATTTTTAAGCGATCTATTGCTTTTGGAGAGGTACCTGAAGGACTGGAAAACGGCATATGTGGTGCCCATTTTTAAAAAAGGTAGTAAGGAAGATTTAGGGAACTATAGGCCAGTTAGTTTAACATCTCTTGTTGTGAAAATTTTGGAAAAGTTACTGAAAAGTCATATAGAGAAGCATTTAGATGATAACAAGATACTATATAACTCCCAGCATGGCTTTAGAAAGGGTAGATCATGTCAGACAAATCTACTAGAATTTATGGAATATATTACTGAATGCATAGACAGGGGTGATCCAGTTGATGTTATATATTTAGACTTTAGCAAAGCTTTTGATAAGGTACCCCATGTTAGGTTGATGCAAAAGTTGTCACAGTGTGGTATAAATGGTATGGTACACAATTGGATTAAAGAGTGGTTAAAGAACAGAAGGCAGTGTGTATTACTTAATGGAAATAAGTCATTATGGGAAACGGTGAAGAGTGGGGTCCCACAGGGTTCTGTGCTGGGACCACTTTTGTTTCTTATTTATATAAATGATTTAGACAAAGGCCTTAAATGTAAGGTTTCTAAGTTTGCTGATGACACCAAAGTGGTTACCTCAGTAAGGAATAATGATGGATGCATAAAGCTTCAAAGTGATCTAGATAGACTTCTTGGTTGGGCAGAGAGGTGGCAAATGAACTTTAATAGTAAAAAATGTAAAGTTCTTCATGTAGGTTACTCAAATGAAAGATTTAATTATGAAATGAATGGGGAGTGGCTTGAGACTGTGGACCAAGAAAAGGATTTAGGTGTGATTATTAGCAGTAATCTGAAGGTGGGTGATCAATGTTTGGAAGCAAGGAATAGAGCTAATAAGATGTTAGGTATAATTAATCGCAATGTAGTTTACAAGAGCAAAGAGGTTATAAGCAAGCTATATAATAGCTATGTTAGGCCAGCATTAGAGTATTGTGCACAGGTTTGGGCTCCTCATTTAAGAAAAGACATAGATATGCTGGAGAGAGTACAACGTCGAGCAACAAGGATGATTTCTGGCTTTGAAAATAAGAGCTATGAAGAGAGGTTGAAAGAGTTAGGAATGTTCTCGGTTGAAAGGAGATTTCTCAGAGGGGATATGATACAAGTTTACAAAATATTTGCATCTGGACAGTAATACAGAGATTGAAAAATACTTTATAGTGGACCATGGAAGAGTAACTAGAGGACATGATAAGAAAATTAAAAAGAAGCCATGCCATCTCGATCTAAGAAAATACTCTTTCAGTAATAGAGTTGTTAATTTTTGGAATGACTTGCCACAAGAGATTGTTGATTGTGATTCTCTTGTCAAATTTAAAAAGGGGCTAGATAGATATATGGATAGTTTAGGTATTATATAGATATAACTTGACTAAGCCAAATTGGTGGGTATATTTGTATTTTTAGATCAACCTATGACCAAGCCTAATTGGCAGTTTATTTTTTTGTAGTGGGTGATGGTTCATTGAATATTGCATGTAAAACTGGCCTTGGTGTTATTTTTTATCTTTGCATGAGTAAACTGATAACTAGGGATAGGACAGACCTAGTCTTTGTGCATGTATTAGTATTGATAGTTAATATTTGTTTGGACTGGGACAGTCTCGATAGGCCCTTGTGGCTTCTAACTGTCTCTATTTTTCCTATGTTCCTATGTTCCTAATATCTTTTAATACGGCAGAAACAATCACAATGACATAGTCCTTTGAAGGTTGTCAGTTTTCATATTAATTGGTTGCAATTATTTTTTTTTTTACTTCCCATCCAAAATTTTTATTTTTTTTTGGCAACGTAATAAAAAATTATATATAAATAATATATATATATATTATATATATATATATATATATATATATATATATATATATATATATATATATATATATATATATATATATATATATATATAGAAAATACTTTCATTTTTGCTTTAGAAGATAAAACTATTTATGGTTTTTACATTTAGCTTCTTTGTAGATAAAACTATGGGTTTTTAAAGTATCAGAAAACGCCCTAAAGCTAGATACCTATTTTGAATGACAACACTAAAATGTTGTTGACTACATTTAACAAGGTAGGGCGCTCAGACTTGCGCTTTTTGCTCTAACCACGATGGTAACTAGATTAAAATGTAACAGTGGTTTTAAAAATTATCTCCCTTACATCGATGAAAATCTTCCAAAACGTAATGTATTAACTAATTAATAACCTTTCTTTACACATTAATTATTTTTGGATATTTAGGATATTAATTTTGACCTCTTGTAACTATTTAGAACTTGACTTTTAGACAGTCTGTTCTACTATAAATTTGCCGAGTTTGATTTTAATTATTCGATAAGGAGTAGACCTGTTAGACATTCTATTGGGTTTAAAATTTGACTTTACAAACTGACATTAACTGTATAAAAGTTTTAATTTGTGGCTTGAGTAAAGATTTATTGCCCTGGTATTTGAATGGCAATTGTTCTGTTTGAAAGGTCCCATTGTTTATTAAATAACATCTAATTTAAATAAAGCCTTTAACGTTCATAAGGCGCAAATTCCTAGAAGAACCTTTAGGAAATCTAGAAAGTTACAGTTTAAGTTTGGCTTTAGAAGCTCCGTTTAATTTTCGGTGAGTAATATTAGAATTTTTATTGAATTTAATTACCTTTTTCTTTAGGCTAATATATCTTTGTTTGGTTTACGTTTCTTTAAAAATAGGACAAACAGTCACAATACTGTTTAATTAAGTCTTCAGGATTTCTATAAAAAATAAATTCCGCGTAATATATATATATATATATATATATATATATATATATATATATATATATATATATATATATATATATATATATATATATATATATATATATATATGTAAAGGTTAAAAAGTTGTCTGACCTTCAATATATGGAAACATCGACTTATCAATGCAATTTTTTTGACATTGGTATTATTATTATTTAGCTTTCTTTTCATTTGTCTATTAATATTATTATTATTACTACTATCATTATTATATAGTTTTTTAGCGTATTAGTTCGACTTATCATAACCTGGACTACTGAAGTTGCTATGTGATACAGGCCTAACCGATAGATGGAAATTTCAAAATATCTATATACAAGGTCAGGCAACTTCTTAACCTAAGCCTATATATATATATATATATATATATATATATATATATATATATATATATATATATATATATATATATTATATATATATATATATATATATATATATATATATATATTACAAATCACTTTTCCCACTGTCGTGGGGTAGTGTCCATCACAGTTTCCCCGCCAGACAGACCCACACCTCCTACCTAAAATTCCCTTTCACCATTGCATCCAGTTACCTTGTCCTCCCAACTCTCCTACCCTCTATATATTATATGGTATATATATATATATATATATATATATATATATATATATATATATATATATATATATATATATATATATATATATATATATATATATATATCCATTATCTATGTTTAACACCCATACATTACCTTTGGTAGTCACATACTCTCAAACCTTCTTATCTTTTATTTTATATATATTATATATATATATATATATATATATATATATATATATATATATATATATATATATATATATATATATATATATATATATATATATATATATATATATATATATATATATATATATATATATATATATATATATATATATATATATATATATATATATATATATAATATATATATATATATATATATATATATATATATATATATATATATATATATATATATATATATATATATATATATATATATATATTATATATTATATATATATATATATTTCCAGGAGAGGAGCCTTCCCGTGGCGAAATCGATGTCCATCTTCTCAAGAGTCCAGTTACAGAGACTCCTCAGAAGAGGGATACAAAGCCTCTCTACCCCCCCCACCCCGAGCAAGCTTGGGGTCACAAGCGAAGGAAGTTCACCTCGCCGCAGTCCGGAGAAATCCGAGATCTTTCAAATCTATCTCTCAATCACTCTCCCACTATTCTTTTTCCATTTTTTCATTTCAGGAGGAGATTAAGCTGGCGTATCTCCTCCTCCTCCTACTAAAAGCCGGCGACATAGAGAAAAATCCGGGGCCTGTAACCTGGCAATGCCCTATTTGCAACAAAATAGTCAGGAGGGACTCCATAAAATGCACCAACTGCCACAAATGGATCCACAGACAATGTTCCCCATTTCAAAGACTTCCACCTACAAACCACAATTGGAAATGTCAAATTTGTACCCCCCCAACCACTTCAAACCCTATCAATCATAATCCCCACATCTCCACACTAAATATCCTACAAATCAAAATAAACGGCCTCCATAACAAACACAAAGAACTAGAAACATTCCTACACAAACACAACATCCACATTGCGCTAATACAAGAAGCCCACCTTCCAGCAAACCAACTTCCCCCAACTTTCTACAAATATGACTCCATCTACTCCCAGCACACTCCCAACCATCACAAACTATTAACCCTCATCCACAACTCTATAAATTACTCCAACACATCCTCTCAACATGCTAACACGCAAACTGACAACACATCAAAAAATCAAACCTTCTCAATAGAAATAAACAAAACTACGCACAACATAGTAAACCTATACATACCACACCATACATCCAAACACTGTCCATCAAACTACTCACCTAACCTCTCCACAATAAGAAACCTTCCTAATCTCCTATTATGCGGGGACTTCAATGCCCACCACCCGTCCTGGTACAAAAACCAAGCCTCCGACCAAAGAGGAACCCACATCATCGAACACCTGGAACATCTCAACATCCTTAACAACAAAAACCTCCACACCAGAATCCCCCCGCAAATCAACCAATCCCCCACATCACCAAACATCACTTTTTGCTCCTCAAACATTCACCCCTATCTACAATGGACCACAGAAACCGATCTAAACTCCGACCACCTACCTATAATTAAAAAATACCACATCAAAAACAAACCCACTTACAAATCTAAAACTACATTTACCAACTACAAAAAGCAGACTGGACCGGTTTCTCCAACTACATAGACGAAAACCTCACAACAAACGAAATTACAAACATATCCTCCCTCAAATCAAAAACATCTCACCCACAAATCAGAAAGCGGCCAACATCTTCAACCCTAAAGGCC
>SEYY01019090.1:22500-32425 GCA_009176605.1 Armadillidium nasatum | reverse complement strand
ATATTACGTTTAAATAAGTTTTGTATTTCCCTTAACATTTTCGATAGTCAATTACCTAAAATATTGGAACGACCCAGATAATATGAGGCAGGAGTCTGATTCTTTTCCATATAATGATTCTAAATTATATAATACCACTATCGAACGCCTCACATTTATATTTTTCACACTTAGTTTAATGAATTTGAATGGAATATTACGTTTAAATAAGTTTTGTATTTCCCTTAACATTTTCGATAGTCAATTACCTAAAATATTGGAACGACCCAGATAATATGAGGCAGGAGTCTGATTCTTTTCCATATAATGATTCTAAATTATATAATACCACTATCGAACGCCTCACATTTATATTTTTCACACTTAGTTTAATGAATTTGAATGGAATATTACGTTTAAATAAGTTTTGTATTTCCCTTAACATTTTCGATAGTCAATTACCTAAAATATTGGAACGACCCAGATAATATGAGGCAGGAGTCTGATTCTTTTCCATATAATGATTCTAAATTATATAATACCACTATCGAACGCCTCACATTTATATTTTTCACACTTAGTTTAATGAATTTGAATGGAATATTACGTTTAAATAAGTTTTGTATTTCCCTTAACATTTTCGATAGTCAATTACCTAAAATATTGGAACGACCCAGATAATATGAGGCAGGAGTCTGATTCTTTTCCATATAATGATTCTAAATTATATAATACCACTATCGAACGCCTCACATTTATATTTTTCACACTTAGTTTAATGAATTTGAATGGAATATTACGTTTAAATAAGTTTTGTATTTCCCTTAACATTTTCGATAGTCAATTACCTAAAATATTGGAACGACCCAGATAATATGAGGCAGGAGTCTGATTCTTTTCCATATAATGATTCTAAATTATATAATACCACTATCGAACGCCTCACATTTATATTTTTCACACTTAGTTTAATGAATTTGAATGGAATATTACGTTTAAATAAGTTTTGTATTTCCCTTAACATTTTCGATAGTCAATTACCTAAAATATTGGAACGACCCAGATAATATGAGGCAGGAGTCTGATTCTTTTCCATATAATGATTCTAAATTATATATAATACCACTATCGAACGCCTCACATTTATATTTTTCACACTTAGTTTAATGAATTTGAATGGAATATTACGTTTAAATAAGTTTTGTATTTCCCTTAACATTTTCGATAGTCAATTACCTAAAATATTGGAACGACCCAGATAATATGAGGCAGGAGTCTGATTCTTTTCCATATAATGATTCTAAATTATATAATACCACTATCGAACGCCTCACATTTATATTTTTTCACACTTAGTTTAATGAATTTGAATGGAATATTACGTTTAAATAAGTTTTGTATTTCCCTTAACATTTTCGATAGTCAATTACCTAAAATATTGGAACGACCCAGATAATATGAGGCAGGAGTCTGATTCTTTTCCATATAATGATTCTAAATTATATAATACCACTATCGAACGCCTCACATTTATATTTTTCACACTTAGTTTAATGAATTTGAATGGAATATTACGTTTAAATAAGTTTTGTATTTCCCTTAACATTTTCGATAGTCAATTACCTAAAATATTGGAACGACCCAGATAATATGAGGCAGGAGTCTGATTCTTTTCCATATAATGATTCTAAATTATATAATACCACTATCGAACGCCTCACATTTATATTTTTCACACTTAGTTTAATGAATTTGAATGGAATATTACGTTTAAATAAGTTTTGTATTTCCCTTAACATTTTCGATAGTCAATTACCTAAAATATTGGAACGACCCAGATAATATGAGGCAGGAGTCTGATTCTTTTCCATATAATGATTCTAAATTATATAATACCACTATCGAACGCCTCACATTTATATTTTTCACACTTAGTTTAATGAATTTGAATGGAATATTACGTTTAAATAAGTTTTGTATTTCCCTTAACATTTTCGATAGTCAATTACCTAAAATATTGGAACGACCCAGATAATATGAGGCAGGAGTCTGATTCTTTTCCATATAATGATTCTAAATTATATAATACCACTATCGAACGCCTCACATTTATATTTTTCACACTTAGTTTAATGAATTTGAATGGAATATTACGTTTAAATAAGTTTTGTATTTCCCTTAACATTTTCGATAGTCAATTAAATAAAATATTGGAACGACCCAGATAATATGAGGCAGGAGTCTGATTCTTTTCCATATAATGATTCTAAATTATATAATACCACTATCGAACGCCTCACATTTATATTTTTCACACTTAGTTTAATGAATTTGAATGGAATATTACGTTTAAATAAGTTTTGTATTTCCCTTAACATTTTCGATAGTCAATTACCTAAAATATTGGAACGACCCAGATAATATGAGGCAGGAGTCTGATTCTTTTCCATATAATGATTCTAAATTATATAATACCACTATCGAACGCCTCACATTTATATTTTTCACACTTAGTTTAATGAATTTGAATGGAATATTACGTTTAAATAAGTTTTGTATTTCCCTTAACATTTTCGATAGTCAATTACCTAAAATATTGGAACGACCCAGATAATATGAGGCAGGAGTCTGATTCTTTTCCATATAATGATTCTAAATTATATAATACCACTATCGAACGCCTCACATTTATATTTTTCACACTTAGTTTAATGAATTTGAATGGAATATTACGTTTAAATAAGTTTTGTATTTCCCTTAACATTTTCGATAGTCAATTACCTAAAATATTGGAACGACCCAGATAATATGAGGCAGGAGTCTGATTCTTTTCCATATAATGATTCTAAATTATATAATACCACTATCGAACGCCTCACATTTATATTTTTCACACTTAGTTTAATGAATTTGAATGGAATATTACGTTTAAATAAGTTTTGTATTTCCCTTAACATTTTCGATAGTCAATTACCTAAAATATTGGAACGACCCAGATAATATGAGGCAGGAGTCTGATTCTTTTCCATATAATGATTCTAAATTATATAATACCACTATCGAACGCCTCACATTTATATTTTTCACACTTAGTTTAATGAATTTGAATGGAATATTACGTTTAAATAAGTTTTGTATTTCCCTTAACATTTTCGATAGTCAATTACCTAAAATATTGGAACGACCCAGATAATATGAGGCAGGAGTCTGATTCTTTTCCATATAATGATTCTAAATTATATAATACCACTATCGAACGCCTCACATTTATATTTTTCACACTTAGTTTAATGAATTTGAATGGAATATTACGTTTAAATAAGTTTTGTATTTCCCTTAACATTTTCGATAGTCAATTACCTAAAATATTGGAACGACCCAGATAATATGAGGCAGGAGTCTGATTCTTTTCCATATAATGATTCTAAATTATATAATACCACTATCGAACGCCTCACATTTATATTTTTCACACTTAGTTTAATTAAATTTTACTTTATATTTTACCTAGAATTATCAATTTTTAATCTGATATTCAAATATTATCAAATTAATAATAATAATAGTATTATTATTAATAATAAATTTTATATTAGGAATATTATTCTATCATTCTAAAACCAGTTTTTATGCTGCATTACCTTTCACGAGTCTCCAGAGTTTAAATTTTCAGACATCTAAAATCTTTTTTCAAATTGGGTTAATGGATGTTCAGACATAGGCGTAAAAAGCATTTATATATATATATATATATATATATATATATATATATATATATATATATATATATATATATATATATATATATATATATATATATATATATATATATATATATATATATATATATATATATATATAAATATATATATATATATATATATATATATATATATATATATATATATATATATATATATATATATATATATATATATATATATATATATATATATATATATATATATATATATATATATATATATATATATATATATATATATATATATATATATATATATATATATATATATATATATATATATATATATATATATATATATATATATATATATATATATATATATATATATATATATATATATATATATATATATATATATATATATATATATATATATATATATATATATATATATATATATATATATATATATATATATATATATATATATATATATATATATATATATATATATATATATATATATATATATATATATATATATATATATATATATATATATATATATATATATATATATTATATATATATATATATATATATATATATATATATATATATATATATATATATAATATATATATATATATATATATATATATATATATATATATATATATATATATATATATATATATATATATATATATATATATATATATATATATATATATATATATATATATATATATATATATATATATATATATATATATATATATATATATATATATATATATATATATATATATATATATATATATATATATATATATATATATATATATATATATATATATATATATATATATATATATATATATATATATATATATATATATATATATATATATATATATATATATATATATATATATATATATATATATATATATATATATATATATATATATATATATATATATATATATATATATATATATATATATATATATATATATATATATATATATATATATATATATATATATATATATATATATATATATATATATATATATATATATATATATATATATATATATATATATATATATATATATATATATATATATATATATATATATATATATATATATATATATATATATATATATATATATATATATATATATATATATATATATATATATATATATATATATATATATATATATATATATATATATATATATATATATATATATATATATATATATATATATATATATATATATATATATATATATATATATATATATATATATATATATATATATATATATATATATATATATATATATATATATATATATATATATATATATATATATATATAGATCAAAAAAAAACTTACAATGTATCGATGGAAACGTTCGCTAGATTGTCAATATATTTATATAAAATAGGCAAAAAAATGGACAGATTTTATGTAATATCTCTTATTAAAATGCTTCGTATTAAAATATTTAGCAATGAAATATAAATAAATTAATTCTCTTGTTATTTAATTTATGATTGCATTTGATGTATATATATATATATATATATATATATATATATATATAATATATATATATATATATATATATATATATATATATATATATATATATATATATATATATATATATATATAAGAAATTCGTCTTCTTCTACTTCTTCGCTTACCTCAATTAAATCCCCATCTCATAGGCATCAACTCCTTCTCTATCCAATTTCTCTTTTCGTACAAGACATACTCCTCCCTAATGCTCAGATCATCCGTGGTTTATCTTTTAAGTGCATGGGATGTAATTCCTACTACGTAGGCCAAACCGACCTACAATTGCAACTACATATTTTCAAGCATCTCGGATGTCATTCCGTACTCATCTTCCCACCTCATCTCCTGAACACTCATCCATACGCAATTATGCTATGTCCCATAACCATTCACTCCGTGCATCCGACTTCCGCATTCTATCTTCTTACCATTCCGATTTTGACAGGAAAATGCTTGAATCCCTTTATATCAAACGTCTTAACCCCCAATTAAATTGAGCAACTATATCTCTCCCCCTCCTAATCGATTAACTCTTCCCCTATATTTTGTATATGTGTATATCATGCATAACCAATTATATATATCAACTATGTTTATTCAAATTTACCATTTGTTATTGTTATTTATAACGTGCATACAATTTAGCTTGTTTTGGTTTTTGTTTTTTTATCATTAATCTTAATTTTAAAGATTTTTATTTTTGTTATTCATTTTGTAACCTGTTATTAATTATTCTTTCGATTTTATTACGGATAAGACTGATGATGGATTTTGTTATAATCCGAAACGTTTAGTTACTTATTATAATTATTAAAACTTATAATTTGTTTTACATTATGTTGCTTCCTACATTGCTGGCATTATGCTTTATAATATATATATATATATATATATATATATATATATATATATATATATATATATATATATATATATATATATATATATATATATATATATATATATATATATATATATATATATATATATATATATATATATATATATATATATATATATATATATATTTATATTTATATTTATATTTATATTTATATTTATATAGAGAAGGCAGTGAATTATGCAAGTCAAAGAGTTTGTTAAATTACTTCTAACGTATAATCATTTCTTTTCATCCAACCAAGCTAGCTCTTCAATATATATATATATATCTATTATATATATATATATATATATATATATATATATATATATATATATATATATATATATATATATATATATATATATATATATATATATATATATATATATATATATATATATATATATATATATATATATATATATATATATATATATATATATATATATATATATATATATATATATATATATATATATAATTAAAGTCAGTGATGATGAGAAGATTATTGAGGAATAGAACGATGTAGTCGAGAGCTTTATATGTGAAAGCGAGAAATGAGTAAGAGAGAGTAAAGAGAAGGGCTAAAGTGGAAGCAGCAGATGACGTGAAAGGCGAAAAGAAGAAAGTTTTAGACTAGCAAAAACATATTGAGGCTCAAAATCAAGTGCATGTAATATAAAAAATAAACAGGGGTACACTCTGATAAGACCAGAATAATATAAACAATAGATGGCCAGAGTATTTTTAATGAATTACTAAACGTAGAGGAAAGACTGAAGGAGAGAGAGGAGGTAATAAAATTCTGCACAGGTAAATAGATAGACAGCCATGACCTATATATATATATAGTATATATATATATATATATATATATATATATATATATATATATATATATATATATATATATATATATATATATATATATATATTATATATAGTTGATAGGTATATATATATATATATATATATATATATATATATATATATATTATATATATATATATATATATATATATATATATATATATATATATATATATATATATATATATATATATATATATATATATATATATATATATATATATATATATATATATATATATATATATATATATATATATATATATATATGCAAAATATTTAAAAATGTTTTAATCCAATAATTATAAAATTACTAAAGAATGAACAACCAAAAAAAAATTGCAAATAAATAAACTGTTCTTATAATTATAAATTAGTTTTGGAATTACAGGCACGGTTATTAAGTTGAATTTTTTTTAAATGGATTGAGAATGAAACAGCAAAAAAAAAAAATGATTTTTAAATGGTCATTTTTGCATTAAAATTAAAACCTTAATTGGATTCTATGTAAGGGAATTTTTTCTCTTCGATTATGCTATATATATATATATATATATATATATATATATATATATATATATATATATATATATATATATATATATATATATATATATATATATATATATATATATATATATATATATATATATATATATATATATATATATATATATATATATATATATATATATATATATATATATATATATATATATATATATATATATATATATATATATATATATATATATATATATATATATATATATATATATATATATATATATATATATATATATATATATATATATATATATATATATATATATATATATATATATATATATATATATATATATATATATATATATATATATATATATATATATATATATATATATATATATATATATATATATATATATATATATATATATATATATATATATATATATATATATTGTTGAACTCTTTGAACTTGTGTTATTTGTACTATATGAATATTTGCCCCTTAGTAAATAAAGAACAAGAATTAAAATTGTAAGCAAATCTTTCGAAAGGACATCTGTCTTTCCTCATTGTGGCTTATTTTCTAAAAGAGAAAAAAAGACCAGTTTCAATCAAATTATTTATTTGTAAATTATTATTTAGTCTATTAAATATCTATTATTACAGAAATTAAAAGTTTTAAACTTTTTAAAAAGGAATGGATCTATTCATTGTTTCCAATACACATCGCTCTTCTCTGAGACGTAGCACGTATTCTCTATGTCAAACCGTTTTATCCTTTAGAATCCAGTGTTTATACAAAGCCGAAATCTCATCCTGAACTTTAAGTTATTCACGGGACGCAAAATAAACAAGTGAAGAAAAAACTCTTGCATGATTCGATTTGTCATAAAATTAAACTTCACCGATCAGAGTTAAAGAAAACTTTGAATTTTTATAAAGAATGTTAAAATAAACTTAAAATTTGTTTTTAAAAATTTTTATAAGCAATTATTTTGAAATTTTCGTTGTTTCCCAGATGCGGAAAAAATAATCTGTTCAGAACTGCTTAATTATCTCTCAATTTCCAATATTAAATTATTTTAAGTTTGTTCATTAAATTTTAAATTTTAATCAACTCAAAATGTATGGAGAAAGTTAGCCCATTTTCTAAGAAAAATTCTTCCAGCATATTCGTTGGCCTTACGTTAGACTTTCTGGAAAAAATTCACGTAGAAAATAGCTTAAATTTTTTAGAACATTTTGTATTCATTTTAAAAGAATATTTATCATTATATTGGATCACTCTTTTTTTCGAATTTGATTTCAGATTTTTTTTACCTTTTGGTATGGAGTGTCCCTTGTCACCGATACTCAGCAACATATTTATAGTTATTTGAAAGGAAATAGCAAACAAGAAATTTCAATGACTACATCATTATATGGAAAATTATATTGTGAGAACTTGTTTACATTGTAATTTTGGATTGAAAATAAAACATATTTTTTTAGTGTGTCCAGTTTACACACAGCAGAGAGCTTTATTCCAACGAAAGTGTTTGGAATTGTCTTTACCATTTGATTTGAGTAACGTCTTGTGCTTTTCCTTCGGGATTAGGGATTCATTTTCTTAAAAGTACTAACATTTTTTAATTGGTGTGAATGGATATTTGAGACCTCCTTCGTTATCAAAAACTGTCATTTGATGTTTTTACCTAGAAGTGGTTCTATTCCTGTGTTAATTAATTTGTTGCCAGTGCTGACGTCCCAGTTGATGAAGAGCACGAAAAATGATTCAAGTATTCAAGTATTCAATGACTACAATATTACCTGGCTACATAATTGATATTTTTGCATGTTTTGAGAGTAACTTTTTCTTAGAATATGTACCGAATAAATTAATAGAATTGTACCATCGATATACAGTTTACTGTGTATTAGAATACATGATAATAATTCTGCATTGCCTGATCATAGACGTGTTGAAAAACCATTGTATTAATTCAAAAATTACTTCCGTGATAATTTAGACGTGTTGAAAAACCATCGTATTAATTCAAAAATTACTTCCGTGATAACTTCTATAAAAAAATAATATATATATATTTGGTAAATTGATAGAATTCTTTATTATCGGTAGCATTTAAAAATGAATATTAATAGTGGCAACTAAAATTTGCATTTGTTAAGCAGTCACATTTTTAAAGAAGAACTCGACATTTAGGAGAGCTCTTCTAGCGATGAGCGGAGAATTTGTGACGTAGTGGACAAGATCGATTTTTTGGAAACATAGGTTTCAGCTTTTACTCTTTTTCTTTTTTAGATTTTTACTTTTGTCACTTGAAAACAAAAGCTCTGATATAGTTTCGACAGATCGTAGTTTCTT
>SEYY01019090.1:0-2500 GCA_009176605.1 Armadillidium nasatum | reverse complement strand
TATTATTATTATTATTATTATTATTATTATTATTATTATTATTATTATTATTATTATTATTATTATTATTTATTATTATTATTATAATTATTATTATTATTATTATATTATTATTATTATTATTATTATTATTATTATTATTATTATTATTATTATTATTATTATTATTATTATTATTATTATTATTATTTTATTATTATTATTATTATTATTATTATTTATTATTGTTATTATTTTATATTATTTTATTATTATTATTATTTATTATAATTATTATTATTGCTTATTATTATTTATATTTTAATTTATTATATTATTTTTATTATTATTTTATTATTTATTATTATTATTATTATTATATATTATTATTATTATTATTATTATTATTATTATTATTACTATTATTATTATTATTATTATTATTATTATTATAATCCTTATTATTATTATCATTCAGCTGCCAGGTAGGCCTTATCTGCCTTCTTTCTCAGTTTCTCGATTCGCCAAAGTTCCTCCTCAGCTCATCTAGGTCAGGGAAGCCATGTTTCTCAAGAACGGCCTACACCTCATCCATCCACCTCCTCCTCGGTCTTTTCCTAGATATTCTTCCCTCGGCGGTCTTCACTTCCAACATCTCTTCGCCGCCTTTTGGTTATCCATTCTTTTCAGGTTGCCCAGCCTCCTTAGTTGAGCCTTTTCTATCTTATTTATGATAAGGCATACCCCTACCCCCTTTCTCTAATTTGTTCATTTCTCACCCTATCTCTACTACTCTTCTATTATTATTATTATTATTATTATTATTATTATATTATTATTATATTATTATATTATTATTATATATTATTATTATTATTATATTTTTTATTATCATTTTTTTTTTTTTATTTTTTTTTATTATATATATATATATTATATATATATATATATATATTATATATAATATAATAATTATATTATATATATATATATATATAATATATATAATATATATATATATATATATATATTATATATATATATTTATATATATTATATCTTATGCTAATTATAATAATAATTTTCACAGTTTAATTTTCTAACAAAGTTATTAATAAATTCTTTTGTTCTTGACCAATTGATGATTATATCTTTTCATTTAACAAAACAAAAAATTTTTATTCCTCATTCCCAGCCATTAGAGTTTATAAATTAACCTAATATAATTATAATGATTATTATGAATAATAATTTATAAGCGGAAAATAATGCAAATTATAAATACATAAATTAGTAAATAATAAAAATTAATTGTCCAGTAAATAACAAATAAATGATACCTAATTATATTATTGCATAAATAAATAAATATATATATATAGGATAATTAATTAATAAAAATAAACAAATAAATAATAGAATAAAAATATAAAAATAAAATACATAAGAATAAATAAATAAAAAATTTAAATAAATATTAGAATAAATAAATAAAAATAAAAAACTTCAAAATAAATATATAAAAATAAATAAATAATAAAATAAATAAATAAAAATAAAAAAAATCCAAAATAAGTAAATAAAAAAAATAAAAATAAATAAATAAAACACTGATTATCTCGCAAAGAAAAGATTATTTATTTAAAGGGCAATTCGATCAAGTTACACGAACGGCTTCAAATTACTAAAGAGATTTCCCCTAATTGCTTTTAATTTGATCCTGAAACTCCTGAAGAAAATAAAATGAAAAATATATGAAAAAAAATGACATAAAGACGATAGAATAAAAATGATGGAATTAATGATAAAGGAAAATAAAATAATAAGTAAAAATGATAAAATTTAATAGAGTAAAAAAATTTGAAATAATATTTTTAAAAAATAAAAAAATGTTGAGAAAATACAAAAAATACAAAGAAAAATTGACTGAATTATGAAAATAAGGAAAATTACTATTACAGAATATAATAAAAAGATGATGAAGGAAAATAAAATAATAATTAAAAATGATTGAATTTAATAGAATAATTTGAAATAAAATTTAAAAAAAATACAAAAAATATTGAGAAAATACAAAAAACAAAGACTGGATAATGAAAATAAGGAAAATTACTATTACAGAATATAATAAAAAGATGAAACAACTTTGAAAGAATACGAGAAAACAAAAATAACAATGACGCAAAATTAAAGAAAAGAAAATAAAGCAAATAGAATATAAAGAAAAAGAAAGAAAGAATACCGAATAAAACCAAAGGAAATAAAGAAGACAGAAATAGAAACAAAGAAATAAATACAACCAAAAATTGAATTAAAAAAATGAAAAATAAAGATAGAAAAATAAAAATAAAAATATTGAAAAAAAAAAGAGATTACAAACTTTATTAAAAGATAAAATAAGTATGTCAAAAATATTGAAAATAAAACATAAAAATACAAATAAAAACAATAAGAGAAAGAAAATAAAGAGGTAAAAAAAAATAGATTGAAATCATCAAAAGAAATCATGCCCAAATTTAGA